>KZ506530.1:127545-145186 GCA_002844005.1 Limosa lapponica baueri
GTTGCCCTTCTCTGGACACGCTCCAGCCCCTCAGTGTCTTTTTTGTGGTGAGGGGCCCAAAAACTGGACACAGAACTTGTGGTGGGGCCTCACCGGTGCCCAGTACAGGGGGACGGTCGCTGCCCCAGTCCTGCTGGCCACACTGTTCCTGATACAGGCCAGGATGCTGTTGGCCTTCTTGGCCACCTGGGCACACAGCTCACATAGTCCTCACCACCACACTATCCAGCCTTTCCACTCTGTCACCTCTGTCAGAAAACTGCCTGACCAAACCCACACACCAACTCCAGCTCCAGAAGGTCACACTCAGGTGTTACTCATGCCACAACATGAGCACAGCAGGAAAGCACATACAGAAACACTGACAAAGGCTCTGTGGAGAACTGGTTCTGATCATGCAGGGTTAATGAGCCCACAAATGGTTTTACACACGCGTGGATGTAGGGTTTCCAAGGTCAGCTCGGTAGGTTAACAGCTCACAAACAGCAGAGAAAAAAGCTAATAAGCTCTCCAGAGAGCAGAGCCGGCTCTGGGCAGCTCACTTGGATGTCTTAACACCCCGCAACTAGAGCTTTGGAGGCAGCAAAGCATCAGTACACCCCTAGGTCCACACAGAGCCAGCGGTGGCCCTGGCAGCCTGCACTGGGTCCCAGGCAGCACTGGTACCACTCTCAGGGTGCCCAAGCGGCACAGCCCATCGTGCAGGTGGGCAGCACCCACATCAGCATGGTCTGGGCTCACTGCAGCACCAAGGGAAAGAGTCAGGAGTTGGTTGCTCCCTGTTCCCACCAGTGCCCCAGGCTGCTCTTCTGGGAGCGAGCTGCTGCCCTGGCTTAAGTGATGCCCATCTTTATTTGAAAAAGGAGCAATTCAGAACAGTAAAAAACCAGCTCCTGACTGACCAAGCTTGATGAAGACATGGTGGATTGAACTGGTATCTGGCTCTCTTGCTTCATGGCATGTTACCCTCTCATAACCGCGTACTCCTCACCACCAACTTTATGCCACGCTGCTGTCCATCAGACCCTTCCACGTGCCACCTGAATTCACTAACACAGCAGAACAGCAAGTCAGTAAAAAACTGGGCTGTTTTCTTTCAGTGACCTAAACAGTTCAGTAGGGGATATGATACTTGTCCCGTCCGGAACACGGGCAGAAGACGACGGAGAACTGAGTCTCTTCCCTTTGGCCACCACTGACTCAGCTGCCCCTGGAACCACGGCCTAAAGCTTCTTCACTGGCAAAACCAATTTAAAGGGTTCCTGCCCACCCCACCCAGGCTGTGTTTTAGTGGAACCACCTTTTAAACATGGATCACACGCCTGGTAAATTTTAGAGCTAATCCCCCAAACAGCTGCAGTTGTAAATAGAAAGACTTTTAGACTTTTTAGATCTGTTTTTATATAAAAGCAATGATTTCTTTGGAACCACAAGCACAGACCCCAACACCACGGGTACAGCACACACTCTGGCAGCCCCAGCAAAAGGAACTATCCTGTTCCTCATGTAACAACAGGCTCATGTTAATGCTAACGTAGGTCTCCCTGGGTGTAAATTCAGAGATGGACAGGCTACAATTTGTGCTACAGAGCAAGGACACAAACGGAGCAATGAGGACATTCAGGAGGAAATGGAGCAACTTGAAGGAAAGGCTGCCTGCTGTCTGTGATGTGTTTGAAGTGAGGTGGAACTCGGGGAGTTTTCTCTTTAAAACAGTAAGACAATATCAAGAATACAACTGAAGTCATTTTAGTCAGTATTGAGCCTGAAAATTTGTGCCAGTATCTTTTTCACAGACGTGTTTTGAAATTCCTTTCGATTTTAATCTAGGGCAACATTCAGACACCTTTGTACAATTAACCTGTTAAGCAGAGATAGTGAAACACCAGTTAAAAACAGAAAAGCCTCTATTTGAGAGGCAAATATGACAAACAGAAGAGAACTTAACTGAGAAAGCCTGAGAGGGCACACAGCTGGGGAGAGGTGTGTGCACAGGAAAAATGAGCTTCTAATTTTTTTTGATCGCTAACGATGAATCCTACTGCTCAGAGAGTTCTCTCCCTCCTGCAGCCGCTGAAACCACATCACAGTTTTGGAAAACCTTCTGAAAACCATTGGAAAATCTTGCAGCAGCACCACCATGTACCAAACCAACCTCAATAAGCTCTCCACTAGATGAACACACAAAGATGTCCCTTCAGCTGATCTCTCCAGAGGTGGCAGCAGCCCCAGGCTGTGCTGGCGTGTTGTAAAGCCCTAAGAAAGCATTTGGTAGCTCAGAATTTCAGGTGACAGGCCAGATCCAGGCAATGGGTGTACTACAGCTAAATCACACTGACAGAGGAAATAATCCACATAAGAATAAAGTATTATTGAGGCTTAACTAAGTCTCAAAAACACATCTTCCCCATTCACTACCCAGATTTGCTACTAATAAAAGCAACAACAGATTTTTTTCAGCTAATAGCTAAAAAATCGTGTACAACATGCAAAAGCCATCCCAATTCAAGCCAATATTATTCCCATATACTTAAAGGAGGGACTTGTGTCTCTGCTCTTGTCATACTCTCTACCCAGTCAAGGGATGTGTCCTGGTTTAATGCTGTCAGCAAAAGACAGAAAGCCTCTATGTTCCAGCCAAAGCTGCCCCAGCCATGAGGAAGGGAGACAGGTAGGGCCCCATGATCTAACTGACCCTGTATTGTAAAAGAGTTGTCCGTCAGTGGACAGGGATGGTTCTCATACCTGAATCCCAGTTACACTGGACAGTCTCACAACCGGTCATGGGACAAGGTAGAATAAAGAAACCATCTGACCACAGTAAAAAGGGAAGTGATATGTGGATTCTTAGTTGATCCCACCCTTGGTAATAAAAAAAGCCAATATACTTCAAAGTCCAGGATATTCTGGCGTTTACCTATCCCACCCTTGTTCTTGTTCTCCATTGCAAGATGTAACAATCCCAGACTCCAGAGTCTGCCCTTGAACCTTCACCACTGCAGAGCTTCAGGGAGTGCTGCAGTACAGTCAGCTTCCAGTTGACCGTGCACTGTAGGGTCTGATAAGTCTTTTTGCTGTCATATTTATTGGTATAATTATATCTAATGAATTTTCATCAGAAGTTCTCTCCTCAGGGCAGTAGTCCAGATACCATCAAGTCCATTACTTACGGTTAAAAAATTCCTCGTAGTCAGTTTTCTCCACACAGCATGTGTACATGCGCAATGCCGCTACCTTAATTTTCTAAAGAAAAAGAAAAGACAGTACTTAAAGTATTCATCACGAGAGACAGCAAACACTACTGTTTTTGTTAAATACACACACTATCATTTCCTGAAAAGACTTATTTCAGAATCACCACCACTTGAGATTTTCAGGAGCACATTAAGCTATTGTATCTCCCAGGAACGACACAAGTATAATCAATCGTACCTTGAGGCAATAAAAATACTTATTAAATGGCTTCTTGAATACCCTTCCAAATCAAGTTTAATATAATACTGTCATTACAGGAAAATAAATGAAATTACTTTCCTTACAGAGACTCCAAAGATCCCAATTCACTATTCCAGGTTTCCTCCAATAACTTTAATTGATATATACCACTCAAAGTTTTTTGTATAATTTAAGGATTAAAGAAGTGACATACCAGACATGTCCTAAAAATATCCTTTTTTCCTAGGAAAATGAAAATTGACCAACTAAGCTTCACAAGTGGGAAAGGAATCCCAAATGATGAATGACATGAGGTACATTCAGGTGCTTTGGCACTTCTAATTTTGTTCTTGGCCTGCCCTTGCACCAGAAAGACCTTCAGTGCTACATCTGTAAGAAAGATAAACGTGCTGACGCTTCAAAGAGCACAATAAGTGAGAGAAAGATGTTAAAGAGAAGAGCTGTCAGCCATTCCTGGTTACTAACATCAAGGGGAGAAAAAGAAAAGAATTTGAAAACTCCAGAGCCCACTTCCCTACTTAAGGCAGGAGGCAGCACTGGGTTTGGGTTTTTATTTATTTTATGATTTTTTTTTTATTTTTAGTGATGCATACCAGGGATCATCGCAGTGCTCACTATATTACAGAGAGGAGCACTACGCCTGTCAAACTGCACTTCAAATTACCAAAGTAATTATTCGTGTCTCCTCCAACCAAAAGAAAACTAAGGAAGTTGCAGCTGACCCCCTGCTGTGCAAACACAAGAGACATTCTTTTTCTTATTCAATAGTCTCAGGTTTCTGTCAAAAATCAAGTATACATCGAAAGTTCTTGCAGTAAAATAATTTACATTGCTAACTGGAGTTCTGAAGGTTTCCTTTTTAAAGGAAATGCTGTCTGGTCTGGGAGTACAGATCTCTCCGGTGAAAGCCAATGCCCCAGACCAGGCATTTCTAGACATTAAAAACATACTGTAAAGAACAGTCCCTGCAATCCAGCCCTTAAATAAGGCAGGTAACACAGGAGAAACTGGTGAAATTTAATCATGGAAATTTTAGGGTGTAGAAGAGGTGTGGGGGAAGGGAGAAGAAAATGGAAAAAAGCAGAGAAATATTAAGGAACTTCCCTAAGATCTCACAGGGAGCACTGGCAAGGCCAAAAATGAACTCAGGTCTCTCGGGCCCTAACCACAAAATAACTCTCTCCAAACCCAAGCTCCCCAGCCAAAAGCAGGCAGTAAAGAGCAGCAATTAAGGAGAACTCTGAATCAACACTTAGAGCTAACAAGAATCTTTATTACAACAATGTGTATCCACATGGGAGAGAAACTACCCTCTCACGAGGTTTAGCATCACCTGATTAAAAGCAACGGATTTTAACCAAAATACCTGACCCCCTTAAGTGTCAGTTATCTTTCCTTTACATTTTCTCTCTGAGGAGCGAGGTGCAATCAGCAACAGAGCTCCACTCTGCCTTGCAGATATTCAAAGCGCCTTGTAGGTTTAAATTCCTGCAGAGTTGGGCTCAGCCCTTCCTTCAGGCTGCCTTTTCCTCCCCCTCCTTTATACTGTGTACCTAGTTCAGAGCAAAGAAATCATGAATTTCATCTCTTTTTCCTCCTGCATAAGGAACTGAAGGTGCCTCTTACAGAACTGCTCTTATTTCGTCAATGTTAACAACTGCTTTATGAAAGGACTATTTAAAAAATGACAAGGGAGGGGGAAACTATTTGTGACTCTGCCCTACTGCTACTGCTGACCAGCGAGTCAAACAGCAATCACAAGGTATCGCACTACTGTCCGGCTGGGAGAGACCCTCCTGCAACAGCGATGGAGAACACTGGAAGAGCTTCAGAGAAGAGCAACACAAATCAAAACACAAAAGAGCCTCAGTAACAAGTCAGACCAAGCCTCCTCAGTCCAAAGAAAGCCTAAGATATTATGGAATATATGAATCTATAAAATCATCAGGGGAAGGGAGAATGCGAACATTCACTCCAAGGAAAGAATAATCACCTTTTTTTTTTTTAAAGTACAAAATTAAAAGTCATCAACTGAAAACAACTGTTCTTCTTCCCCCAGTGGCTACTTCAGCTATGGGACTCCCTGATACTGAATGCTGTGGATGTGATAAAATTACAAGAGTTCAAAGTGCAACCAGACAAATTTATAGAAGAAAAATCCATCAATAGACACTATGGAAAAATGCGTAGTTTCATGCAGAAGTCCTGAAACAGACATATGTTGTAGGCTGGAGGAGCAGGGGGGTTGGAACTCGATGATTTTTAAGGTCCCTTCCAACTCGAACTATTCTATGATTCTATAAGATAAGTATCATAATATGCTTTTCCTGTATTTAAATTCTTTCTAGATAACTGCCATCAGTTATTGTTAGAGACAAGATGATGGTGGGAATTTGAATAAGGTGTGATGGTCTACATGGGAGTTTGACTAAGGCTGCTATTGTGTTCTTTGCTGCATAAATGAAGTGAAAAATAAGATATCTGAAGAAATTCAAGAAGGCTTAAGACTCTACAAGCCAAATAGAGTGTTCCTACTTATGGCAACGATGGCAATGCATAGATGGGTCAAGCTATGGAATATCATTCTTCACACCACAAAACAGGAATTCACATGGGTAATAATTAGAACTTTTCCATTAAGTACTGCTCCTACCATAAAAAAAAAACTGAAGTTTTTTTTGATTTGCTGTTTAGAACTCAAAGTATCAACCAACCAAAAGAATAATTAAATGAGTGCCTTACCCATCTGCTATACTTCAGCGGCCCTGTGAAACCCAATGCTTCTATTATCCTCGTGAAAGCACCCACTTTCTCTTCAGATGGCTGCAAGGAATCTTTTGCAGAAAGATGCTGTAAAATTGAAATATTGCATATTTCAGCCTTCGCAATTAAATCTGACAAATCGTTTCAGTTAAAAAAGCTACAAGGTTAATAGAGAATTTTAGGGGGTTTGTTTACTTTCTTTGTTGAACAAAACAAACATATTTATGTTTTCTTTGCAAAATATGACACTGTTTTTCCTATGTGACATTTTTCTGTTTATGAATGCAAACACTGCACAACCGTTTTGATAAAAGTATCCCATTGGAAGCTCAGACTCAAACAGTTTGTGCAGAAACCTGCTTTCCAGAACATAGTTGCCATTGTGGATTCCCATATTTCTTTCTAGCTGTGTGCCTTTACTTGGGCTTCCATCTTTTGCAGATAAAACCAGCAAACAAATCACGGGAAGTAAATAAAGCTAACCTTTCACATTCCCTCTCTTACTCTCACAGGCATATCATATTCTAGAGTTACTATATACTCTATAAACCAATCAGCTCCTTCTTAAAACCAATGAAGCTACATGAACCCACTGTTCTTACTGAAAAGTTCCCCCAGATGGTTATTCCCCTTCCAGTTAATCTAAATGGCACTTGCAGAAAATCTAGATCAGGAAAGTATTTAATCTTCAATGATTTGCAGCGTCTGCAAATGTGAAGATAAATGTTCTCTTCCAGATTAACTGCACACTTTAAACACCACTGGACCGGTAAGAAGTCTTCGTGGCGTTCTGCCCGGAAGCATCCTGGCAGCAGCAATCAGCCAGCAGTAATTACCACGTGTACTCCAGCAAATAATTTCTAATGAATTAAGTATGCAGTGTAAACACTTTGTTATCAACAAATTAACTTTTAACCCCCCTAACCAAAATCTAACGCACGTGAATCTCCTACATATACTCAAGGAATACAGCTGAGGGCCATTATAACCTGAGACAAAGTTCCCTGACCAAAGAAATGCTAAATTGCTTTATGTTGCTGGAATTTTACCCTACACACTTCCTCCTAACGCATGAACATACTAAGGAAAGAATTTTCTTAGTAGGGAAGCAATTTAACAATGCAAGGACTGCCATACGTGGCCAGAACACAGACCAGGACGTCATCTCCAATGAGGCAAACCAGCAGCAGACACTTGGGACGAGACACAGAAGTGGAGAAATACGGGACACACAGAACACAGGTTCCTGGGGACGTGCCCAGCCTCTGACAGTCACTCCTGCACCGGAAAATGCATCCACACCTTCATTTTTGATGAATCGGATGTGCCTTCAGCACCCCAGTGTTTGAAACCACTTCACCTCCATAACACAGAGCTGTGGTACATGAGTTTCACAGTTTAGTGATGTAAAAAAAAATTTCCTTGTGCCTGTTTTAAATCCAACCTTGCCATTTCATTGGATGCTCCCAATTTTCCTGTAAGAAGACACAACCAACCACTTCCTATCCCCTTTTTCAGTATCTTCGATGACATTCATAGGCCAGTATCATATACATGCCCATCAGTTCTCTCTCCTTAGTTTAGAAGGGTCCTAAAATAGCCTTTTGATCATTCTGGCTGTACTCTCTATTGCTTTCCTAACAACAGTACTGTAATTATTTAAATGACATGAATGCTAAATAAATACATATTAAAATACAGACATGCATCCTGCACAAGCTGCCATACTTAATTAAAAACTAACTGTAAAGGTGACAAAAATTGTAGCATTGAGACATAATCAATCCCTACATATATCCACACACGGGTATTTCAGATGAAATGCCCTGCACTCGTGTACTATCTAGAGATGGCTATTCATGTCTTGAACCCCATCATGCCCAGTATTCCAGTATATAGGAAGAACCATGCTCAGAGCTATTTTAGTATCTATCAGTCTCCTCGTAAGACAGCGTTACCACTCTCCAGGGCCTCCTTTACTACTCACATCCTTGCTTTGAATGGTGGCCATTAAACCTGTTCACCGAGTCCCCTGTTATCATCCCAAACAAAAGCCTCTCTCCCACCCTCTGCCACATGTGAGGGACACAGTGAGTCTACCAATATGTATGTGAGTATTTAAAGCAAATTTTAGTACTTTCTCAAGATTACCCCATGCAATACTCCTCTCCTCTACACTAAAAATGACACCTACCCTTATATCATAAGATAAGCCCTCTCCAGCCAGGCAATGATGGGACACACTCAATGCAGAACCTGTGTCCAAACGACCACTGTCGTACCAAACTCACTCTATCAACTTTCATCTCCTCCACAGGAATTCAAATCCTACTAAACCCCTAGTGAAGCTAGGCACATTCATTTTACTACGTGCCTCTTGTCTACAAATGCATTATGAAGTCTCCCTCAGTATGGGTTTTTCATTACGCCGATGAAGTTAAGTTAAAAACCAAAATTATCCCAATTCAACTATTGTTAGCTCATAGCCAAAAAAGTGATTGCCTGGAAAACAGCCTTTTTTATGAAATGCCATGATCTTGCATCATTCTTCTGCAGGTCTGCCTGGACTGGCTCAGGAGATGGAGAGGGGATCTAAGCAGCGAGTGTTTGGTTCAACCTAGGGATAGAGCTACGCGGTTCACCCTGCCAATGCTGGAACTGCAGCCAAACGCAGTTAAACAGTCCCATAAGCATATATAAAATCAGATCTAGAAAATACATTGAGAAAGCTTCAAAAATATGCAAAACGTTTGGTTCACCTCACCAGTTGAAAAACACTGGAAAATTGACCAAAAAGGGAAAATTTCTAGCTAAGAACTAGATGCAAACAGCAGCCAGGGGTTCTTGCTTTCCACACATCTTGTTTTCTTTCATTTTTCCTATCCATGTCAAAATAACCAATTTAAAATACTTCTCAGTATTTACCTTGAACTCTACACCAGCAAAATACACAATTAGGCACATCATAAACTGGGATTGGTGTTTTTATGCAAGTTTTACCCATCAATCCCTAACTTTCCTTTTCCTTCTGCCCTCTCATTTCTCATGCACGTGTTCCATTTTGCCATTTTCTTCACAGTGTGTTAACAAGAGGAGGATCAGGATGTTTATTAGTTGAGAGATGCTCACTCCCTTGGATTAAGTGTTAAATTAATCTTATGGAGATGATTCATGCTCCAGAAAATTTCTATTCCAAGACAAAAGACTATAAATGTAAGAGATGTAGAGACCACAAATTAACAAAGTAGTACAGATGAACAGAAAACAAATTATTACACAATCATTAGTCATTATTAGTAGAGTGTTTAGCAGACAGCAAAACTCTCTCACAACTTCTGTGGTTCCCTTTTTAAGGGCAAGAAAGGAACATCTGCCCCCCACCCCAATAACTACTGTGCTTCGCTCAGTTTCTTCTCTCTCTGGAAAGAAGCCCTCAGGCTTCTCATCATGGGAACCTTCTCCCCAGATAACCCAGCTGTGACTGCACCCTCCTACGCCAGCGCTTCGCTTCCTGGAAAGGAACAGAGAGCACCTCCCCAGTGATTGGAGACATTGTTCACGCTATACTAAAACACATAAAGAGCTGAATCATCTCCTACATGTTTTGATAAGTGTTTTGTTACCTGTTACCTGTATAAACCCCAGCACAATGTGCCCTTCGATAATAAAAACATCAAACTCTTCTAACCTTATTTGTGGTGTAAAAGGATCTGTTTTGCTGTGTAATGGCTCCATTGGCTTGAATCAATCCACCACAGGATTTAGACAGTGGGAACTGGCCAGTCTTGTGTCTCTAGGAAAAATAAAAGAAAATAAAAGAGAAAATGAAGCGACCATCAACTAGTAAACACTCAACTTTACACCAATGACTTAGTTTGCTTCCAAGTCAGTTACAGTTCAGTAAAATCCTAACAAATTTATATCACAAAAAGCACATATTTATAATCATAACTGTTACAAACAGACTGGTTGTCCATGCTTAATGCTCCACAACACCTATTTTCTAGTGTTGTGTAAACGTACTGATGGAATGGACTGGCAGAACACTCCACTCTCAAAAGCCACAGGCAATCTGCTTTGATTTTCTCACACACTACTTCTAATTATGGGGTTTGTCTCTTTAGTAAGAGTAATTCTTTTTCCTGGCCTTACAGAAAAACAGAGTCTATGCTATTTTTATCTACAACTTTATATTCCATTCAATTGTCTTTGTGGTCAGGACTTGAGCAAAACAAATTAGAGGGTAAAAGCTATCGCTACAACCACTGTAACTCCACAGCATGTGATTTGTGTTACGGAGCTACTGCACAGAGAAAACTATCACGTAGGAGTGAGTGGGATGTCCAGGTAAGAAGCTGCACGCTGAACACAACACCTATTGTTGCCTCCCAGCACACCCAAATTAGCAGTACCTCGTTCATGAATAAATTCAAAGTAAGTATGTTGGTTTGTTCAGAGTAGTCATCCCCAGAAGTCTACTGAATTTACTGGTAGCTCAGAGTAGGCCCAACTTTATCAATCAACTTCACAACTGCACATTTCCCTCTACTCCCCACATCATATGCCACCTGGTACAGACTGGTGCTTGAACAGTACGGTGTGTCACAGAAGCACAGGCAATTTTCCCAGGACTGGAAGGTCTTAACTGAGAAAAGACATCCAAGCCAAAATTTCTTACAGGTAAATTTCTAATTCTGTAAATCACAGCTCTCCGATACAAGCTGTAATCTACAGCAGGACAAAGAAGAGGCTTAATCTCCTCTCGTTTCATTGTAGGCGAGAAAGAAACAGCAAGAGACACACTCTAATTCTATTCAGATAGCGTGTATCTAGTCTCATTTCCTACACATTTTTCATTTCTTTATTAACTGCTATTACATGATATTCGAGTTAATTTACTATGGATAGACGCAATCTGACGCTGCGTGCTATTACAGAACTGGAAGCAAAGCTGCAAAGCAGTGCTTCCCACTGAAACACCACCACCTGAAACTGTGCTGTGCCAGGTCACCGTACTAGCGGCACCAGAAAGTCCAAAGCTACTCTATGGTGGAGTTCTAGAAAATAAAGTGCTGGAAATTACATGCAATCGTGACTTGCTTGTAATGGCTGCTTTGGAAAAAATGACACCTACATTTGGACTTCTACATTTAATCTACTCACAACAGATCATTTGGATCCATTAAAAGACTACACAGCTGGAATGAAAACAACTGTGCAATAAAGAGTGGGAGCTCCCCCTTAGAGTAGCAGAAAGCGTTTAAGCTGCCTTGATATTTCAGCAATACACAGACAGTGAAGACATCACTTTTGGAAGCCTCTTTATTTAAAAACCTGATATCCTACCTGGAAAATAGCACCAAGCATCCGTCCGCGCTGGCCCTGGCCTGCGGTTGTCTGTAATAACCCACTGCATGCTGCTGTCCACTGAGTTACTCCAGTCTGGCGGCTCTGGAACAGAGAGACCAGCAATGAAGAAAAGGACCCGAATATTCAGAAACTCTTCAATGTCCTCCTGCTTCCACAAGCTTTATTCAATTATACAACAATCCTCAGATTAAACTCCCAACTCACACTCGACAGAAGGATAAATTTTGATTTAAAAAAAAATCTTGCCCTCCAATACAAGCATGGAACCCAAGTTTGACGGCAGAAACAGATCAAAGGAAATGGAGGGCTGTCTATATCATCACACTATACCATGGTCTTGTATCTATACAATAAACTCAAATACTTCAGAAGCATTCTTCAATTAACTGAGCGATCTCTAAAAAGCCCTCATCCAACTCCCAGCTTTTAGGTATCTTTGTCTTACTTTACAAAAATTCTTAGCTGTGCCTGAGTATTTCAAAAGCACATATTGTCCCAGTAAATTTCAGTGAAGATCATTATTTTCTGTAATGAAAATGGCAGGTAATATGGAAAAGAGGAAGGGTTTTCTTTGCTTGCACTTTCTTTGCACTTTTTATCTTCTGCAATATCCCAGTTAGTACAAGATTTGCCTCCTTCATGCATGTTCTACATTAATACTGGAAATAACGTATATAAGATTAGAATGGATACGCTTTTTTCTAATAAAAATAGCTTCATTTTCAATTGGCCATAAAGACGATTAAGAAATTGAAGCATCCAACATATGAGGCGAGGTCTAGCTTTGAGAAAAATTACTCCAGAGAAATCTTAGGAATTCGTATAAATACCTGATGGGGTGGGCAGCGCAGCTCTCCTTAGGGGTGCCCAATGAAAGGACTACTCTGACACCAGCAGACCTGTCCAACAATTAGGAGGAACAGACACAAATCCCAGTTGAGCTCCCGTTCCCCATTCCCTGTACCTGCACAGTCACCGCTGTCCCTCAGGTGCAGTGTATTGTCCCCTCAGGCTGTCCCCTGGCAACTCCTCACAGAGCTTAGTGTTTTTAATCTACGGGGACTGATTTGGGTCCCCTGCTAGGGGAGAGATGCACTTCCATAACAAATGTGCTAAGTGTGCACTACTGCTACACCTTCCCACTTCTGCTGTAGAGAGACTACTTAGTTTCTGTTCTCTCTCCGTAATGTCACCATCCAACAAGTAAAATCATGAAAATGACGCATTTCTATTCAAAAAGACATTTCAGCTGAGTACCACGAAGTACTTCTTGAGGTAACCCAGTGCTCTGACATAAACAGTTTAACAAACACTTCAGTGGGAAAGAAAATTCACCATTTTTTATAAATAATTACTACAAGATTCCAAGGCAAAATTTTTTGAGGCTTCTTCCTTTGTGATAAAAGGAAAACATGCCTAAATTGTGGTATGTCCTACAGCTTGAATATACTGGGCTTTCCAGCTGTTGAAAAGCACTACTGCGACAAAACTGGCCTGGTCTGGTGGGAGGTGTCCGTGCCCAGGGCAGGGGGTTGGAACTCCATGATATTTAAGGTTCCTTCCAACTCTAACCATTCTATGAAAATAAGCATACATACACTTAAAAGGTGAGATGTGATAAACAACCAAGTCATAAAGAAAAGGCAACAGCAGAAAGCAACAGAAATGTAACACGATGAGCTACGGAATCTTCCCTAAGGCAAACACTTGGGGAAGTGTGTTTCACTGCTTGGAAACAGAACATTCCTTTCAAGTGCTACTTTTACTTCTCCATTTGGCTGAAAGAAAACGTACCAAGCATAAACTGGGCAGGATACCTCGGGAATAGCCTGTAGACAGTGCAAGCACCTTCTGCAGCTAGCTGCCTTGTCAAGATATGGATGAAAGAATATCACTATGGTCTTCTAAATCCTCCTCGCAACCATTAGTAAACCCTTAGGTACCAGACAAACTATTCAACAAGATCTTTTCTTAGGTAAAGAACAGATTTATCATTATGGCAGTATTAACTAGCAGAGCTGAAATGTTTGGACAGTAATCAGGACTGTATCATACGCTGTGAGCTCCTGAGAAGGCTTGAAGACAGAAGAAAAAAAAATTTCCTTTCTTATTTCCAGTACAAAGAAGAGACACTGAAAGTTAGAACACTTATTTTCATGCGATGAGGCAACTATTACATTCTAATGCAAAAGCACATGCTGGGAAATGCCAAGGTTCAGCAAAGCTTGAGCTGAAACACGTTATTGCTGTCAGAAGTCCCCTGCCTCCTAACTGTGTTGTCCCACCACTTACTACAGCTCAGGTGCTTCTCTGATCACAAAGTAAAGCACTTCAGATCACAAAAATGGCAAAAAACTACATCTCCTCCCTTCCAAAGAGAAGGTTTCCCAGCCAGGCTGAAAAGCTGAATCAGCTTACTTTGCCATAGGAACGGCAGACACAGCCAGGAGAGGAGGAGCTACCCAGGCACAGGTAAGCCAGGAGACAAGTCCTTCACCTTCTGCAAGCAGGTTTTCATTGCAAACGGCACCCTGGGGTACAGCTCCCCAGAGAGCTGAACCCATCCGGTGACTCACTGCTTCTCTACCACCTCCCTGCTCCCCTCCTGCCTGGCTTCCCCCTTCCCTTTTGCTAATGATTGCCTTTTTAACACATTAAAACTGCAGGAAACTAATTTTTTGTTGCCACAGTTCCGCTGCTCCAGCTTTTGGAGGGGCAAAGAAAAACGCTGGAGAAGACAAGGGTAGGCAACAGTGCAAAGACACGAGCAAGGAGAAAGAGCAGGAACGGGAGGAAGAAGCAGGAACTCCAGCTCACGGTGTTTCCGTTGCTCTCCAGCAGGTTCACTCTCAATTGCTTTCACCTTGAGAGGAGAAAGGACAGGGCTCACCCTGCTTGTAAAAACCACACCCTGAGACATCAGTTCCAAGAACGCAGCGGATTAACTTCATAAGTGGGTATTGCCCTCTGACTAAAGGCCTTTCATCTTCCTGATGAATTGACCTCCACCTCGCAGTGCTGGTCATCCCTTGTATTTATGTTGTGACAGAATATCAGACCCAGGCACAAACTTCCCTTTCCTAAACCACGTGCTAAAAAGTGGTTCTCTGCTGCAAAGACTTCAAAGGCTAACAGAAAGAAAAAAAAAAAAGTACACAAACGCATGAGAAAGAGGGAGTTGTGTGCTTAGTAATCCACCCTCATTCATTCACAGGAATCCAATCTCTTCCACTTAACACAGAAATTGGAATCTTTGTATTATCCTTGCCATCACACACCTCTAAGGTGAGATGGGAATCTCCAAGAATGGCAATCCCCACCCCCCAGGACACACACACTGTGCCCAAAGCAACAAGAGAAGTACCAGACTGAAAAAATAATCATTGCTCAAGCCCCAATCGGGAGGTCTAAAGCCCTCATAATTCTCATGCAAACGCAAACTCTGAAGGAAAAGCTCGATCCGTTTCTTCACCAGAGACTGCTGCCGGGGAAGGGGGCCACGGGGAGGTGGGAACAGCCGGTGGGTGCCGCGGACCCCCCCGCGGTTCTCACACACCGCCCGAACAGCCGCCTCCTCAGCCGCAGCGGCTGAGGGGAGGCCGGGCCGCGGGAACCGGCGGGAGGGGACGGGAAGGAGAGCCACCGCAGGGATGGGGACGGGACAACCCCGCGGGGACGCGCCCGACCGCACACACGCCGCTCGTGTTCCCAGGGCGGAGAAGGCGGCCCCGGCCACCACCGCCACTCACCGCGGCCCGCACCAGCGCCGCCATGGGTCCTCGGCGCCGCTTCCGGCGGGGCGGTGCGCCCGGCCCCGCCCCTTCCGCCCCGCCCGCTGCGCATGCGCGGGCCTCAGGGGACAGGGAGGCGGGGGGCGGACTGAGACGCTGTCGCCACTTGCCGGGCCGGGGCGGGGGATCGCGGTTGAGGGGCACTGCCTCCAGGGGGGAAGCGGCGTCGTGAGGTGTCGAAAGGAGAGGAGGCTGCCTGTCGGGGTTCGGTTTGGGGTTGTGGTTCGGTTTGGAAGGGAGGAAGGTGGCAAATCCTTGCCTGCCCCTCGTTGTGGGGCCTCTCCTATGGAAGGCCCGGCCCATGGCAGGGGGGTGGCCATGCTGTCACTGCTGCTTGGCAGCAGAGAGAGCAGCGTGAAACCAGCGATAGTTTCCTCTGGCTGAGGTTGATCTGGCCGTTCTGGGTGTCCCAAGCAGGAGACAGCACCTGTGTGAGGTGCCACCATCTGTGTGAGGTGCCAGCACAGGGATTTTGTGGGGGTAATACCAGGAGAACATGGCAGAGCCCCTAATGCCAGTGTCCCCACAGGCCCCGCAGCCAGCACCTTGCTGCCAGGAGCAATCCCACCCGTCCCTGGTGCGTATTCCCTACTCCTTGCTGCTGCTGGCACCAGCTTTCATGAGGCCACGGAGTGAACCTGAGCAGCAGCCCGACCCGTTGAAATGAGCTGTCTTGTTTTGCCAGGTTAGTCTTAATCTGGTTCCCATCCACGTCACCTCACAAATGTTCGTCCTGGTACACGGGAGGCTGGTGCAGATGTGAGCAAGAGCAGCTGGGGAAGAGAGCGAGGCTGTGCTTGTCAGCAGCAGGGCTGGCTTAAAGGGCTTGGGGAACTATAATATTCTACCCCTCTCTTTCCCAGCATATTTACTGGGATGTCAGCTTCTCAAGAGGGCAGTAGCAGCTGCTTTAATGGCCCTGAAACTCCACAGTAGTCCTTAGAAATCTTTCATATGTTCTTAAATGTCAAGCCTCAGGGGGCCAATGGAATCACCTGCTTGGACTTCCCTTCCACAGGCATCCCAGATCCCAGTGCCTGCAGTCGGTCTATTCCAAGATGTTCTGACTCACCACAGCTATCTGCTGGAATGAGTTTAACTGTATCTGACAATGTGTTTAGTGAACGAATTGTTCTGACGCGGGGCTGGGTGACAACACGGGGAACTGTAGGTCTCTGTCAGGGATATGCTATGTTTCGTTTCGTTGTTGTGCCTGTGGCTAATTCTGGGGAGGAAGATTAGAGATAGCTCTGCTCTGTTCTATTTGCTGAGCTGGCCTCTGTGTGTTAAAGCAATATTAAATACCATTCATAACAGCAGGTTTTTTTGTGAGAAGGTGATGGAGAATGATTACGCTTCTCTGAAGCCCCCTCTTTGCCATTAATGAGTTAGAGTCATTAAAAGTGATGTAGCTTGAGAACCCCTACAGTGTATGGTTGTAGAGGAAAGCCTTCTGTCTGCAGCAGAGGAATCTCACAGCGGTGCACAGTGGTCTCCCCACCAGAGCAGACGCTTTCTAACTCGGAGGTGTGTGCCTGATAAATACGCTGACTGTGCCGGCTCCTGACACTCACCTGGGTTTGTGTTAGTCTTACCTAATGATGCACAGGAGGATTTTGACACATTTCAGTTGGAGAAAATTACTGTGTTACCTAAGATTCCTCAGGCTGTCACTGCTCTGTCGTTCTCCATGTGGCACTAAGCCCTTTTCACGTCGGTCTGGCTGAACACAGCTACCTCGTATGCACAGAACAGCACATCAGGCTGCCTCCAACAGGGATGTGGAGACAGAAGAGTTGCAGGTGGATCTGAATTTCAGTTTCAGCCCTAAGGGGATTTCCTCAGTCAGAGCACTGGCAATTTGCTTCCCTTTGTGTACACAATCATAGAATCATAGAATTGTCCAGGTTGGAAGGGACCTTTAAGATCATCTAGTCCAACCATCAACCTAACTGATAAAAACCATCACTAACCATGTCTCTAAGCACTATGTCAACCCGTCTTTTAAATACCTCCAGGGATGGGGCCTCAACCCCTTCCCTGAGCAGCCCATTCCAAGGCTTCATAAGTCTTTCCAGGTAAAAATTGTTCCTAATATCCAATCTGAACCTCCCCTGGTGCAACCTGAGGCCGTTCCCTCTTGTCCCATCGCCTGTTCCTTGGGAGAAGAGACCGACCCCTCCTGGCTACACCCTCCTTTCAGGGAGTTGGAGAGAGCGAGAAGGTCTCCCCTCAGCCTCCTTTTCTCCAGGCTGAACACC
>KZ506530.1:152432-170758 GCA_002844005.1 Limosa lapponica baueri
CCTATGGCTCCCCTCCCTGATCCAGAGTCCCTCCCCATCTCTCCTGGAGCCCCTTGAGGGACTGGAAGGGGCCTGAAGGTCTCCCCGGAGCCTTCTCTTCTCCAGGCTGAACCCTCCCAACTCTCTCAGCCTGTCCTCACAGCAGAGGGGCTCCAGCCCTCCCAGCATCAAAAGCATGTGCTTCTCAGGGCTGACAGCAGAACTAAAACTGCATGAATCAGGCATCTGCTCCAGAGCAGCTTTCAAGTAACTTTTAAATCCGTGCCAGAGGGAGCTACGTCTCGATCTTCACATCCTCAGGGTGTCTGGAGAATGTCCCGAGAGAATTGGTTTTAGCGAGTATGTGTGAGCAGCAGAGGGTCTGTCAATCCTCTGCCCAGCTCTTGAAGCCCAGCACTTCAGCGTTCAAGAAGTCCAGATTGCTGTCAGCATCTTTCTTCCGTGACTTCTGGAGAAGCTCACTCCTCCCGGAGGCAGAGGAAGGTGGTGAGCTCTCCAGCCTGGGACACAGGGCTCTGCTCCCGAGTCCTGACAGGGCTCCCGAGGCTGCGCCTTTACTTGTCTCAATGCCTCACCCTGGAAAGCAAAGTAACTTTTACTTCATAATGAGTAACAGGAATTATATAAATCTTGTCAAGCAGGAACTTTTTAGGGGGACTAAGCTGCTTTTGAACACAGCTGTAAACAAGGATTTTCAGCTATGAGGCAAGAACTTATAAAATGGAAAGTTTTTCATTAGAAAGCGGTGATTATGGAAAAGCAGTGTTGGTCATGACAGAAGGCTGGGTTTGAGCTCCTGGAGTGATGCTGTAGCTGAGAGGGAAAGGTGAACCCTGGGCTATAATGAAGGTCAAAGTCCAGTAACAGTACAGGGTTAGTGGTGTCTCTGTGGCGTTGATGAGTCTGTTACCACAACGTTAAATGAGCTGTGGTGTTCACACTACAAAAAGTATTTGGAGAAGTGAGAGCCTAAAGCAGAAAAAAAACACAAGAAGAAGAAAAAAATGTGGTGAGGAGGGGGCACAGCAAAAGCAGAACCAAGCTGATCTACCTCTGCCATAGAAAATAAAAGAAAAAAAATTCACCACGGTCTGCAAAGGTAGAACAATTCCCAGAGGAGTAAGTTTTTTCATGTAGCAGACAAAGAGGCCAATTCACTGCTTCAAAGTGGAAACCGGACAGTAGGTAGAAATAGCTGCTTATTAAAAAATGAAGTGCTAATATTCACAGAATTAGCTTAGACCTGAATGTGGTGAGCGTTTTAAAACTTTCGGTCTTTAAATCAATCCTGGATCTCTCTTTCCAAACACATAATACCCAGCTATTACGTAGTGTCATTTAATTCCACGGAACTTTAAAAATAGCCTTCCTTTAAAAAGAAAAAAAAATAGTGGGAAAAGAGAGACCACATCAGAAGGCCAGGCCTCTCCCAGGACAGTGGCCAAAGCCCTGCTCCGTCCTACTCAATGGATTAAGCCAGGAGGTCCTGCTGAACTACTTCACTCCAGGTTTGGGCTTCATACAGAACACAGGAATGGTTTGGGCGAGTCAGCCCATGGATCCATCAAGCCCACCTCCTACAGGCAACAGCAGATCCCTAAAAAGAAGACAAGGACAGGACAAATGTGCAGCAACGTTTTCCTGGCACGGCTTCTCAGCTTCCAGCCACCAGTGGCTCAGAAAGTCCCATGAACTCATGTTCAGCAGCAGATTTTTCTTCCATGAACTGATTCAGGTTTTTTCAATGTATGTAGACTTTAAGCATCCAAACCAGGGTGTGGGCAGGGGTTCTGGGGCAGGAACCAGAATCTTTCTGCTTGTTTCAAACCCATCCTGAACCAGTTTCATTCGGTGCATCACGGTTCTTGTTTGGGAGAAAGCTTGCTCCCTGTTCACATTCTTAGCCCTCAGCACTTCTCCTTCTTGCCCCAGTCACCTCTCTCTGATGGGCTCCAGTCTAATTACTCCTCTCACAGAAGCTGTTTCATACTTCGTCGTTCCTATTGTCCCCCTCCAGCTCTCCTGTGTCACAGAGTGTTCGAGTCGTGTAAATCCCCCCAGTGCCAGCATATTGGTTTCTCATTTGTTCTCTCTTTCTCTCCCAGCCATTCCTCAAGTTGCGTTCACTGCCTCGATGGCTGGAAAAACTGAGCTGACATTTCAGGGACACGGAGGTAAATTTTTTTACCTGGGGTAAGCACAGCTCATCAGGCTAAACGGTCTTAATTGTTCTTCCTGCTCTTATCGCCTATGAATTAAACTGCCATCCTTCAAAATCACACTGTAAGATTCAGTCAGTATCAACAGTCCCGTAATTTGCTTATAATTGCCAGGGCAGCACAGTGACCCTTTATAGCGCTGAATTAAATTCCTTTTCTCCTGAGTCTCCCAAACCTCTGGAATTTCCCCAGAATTCCAAGATTTATTAAAAATCAGTAGGTGCAGGTTAAGTGTTTTCAAACTCTGACAAGGCCAGCACATGCTCCTCACCACTTTCTTATCTTACTGGCATGGGGAATATTTCATTACTGTTACAAGAAGTGAATTATTTTGTATGGCTTTTTCTCTCACCAAAAACATCATAATATTTTGGGAGACAGATAGCTCCACTGTGTTTATGTTTTGAGATAAATAACAGGTCATTTTTCTTAGAACTCCAAAGAATCACTCTGTCTTTAAAGTTTCTGTGCCTCAGATTCCAGTTTGCATTTTCTGGAACTTATCGATCAAATATTATTCACGGAACATTATTGCATAGGAAAAAAAATGAAGCCATCGATAGACTTGCCCCATTTCTGTAGTATTTCTGCATACGTCTGAGATTCGTCTTCCATCACTGACCCACAGCAAGTGGGTTTAGATCCCAGTAGGGATGCTGTGAAGCGAAGAGAGATGGGCTGTAGGCACCAGATGTTCAAACCTCTCAGCCGTGAGCGAGCCTGGGCATCAGGCCGTAGCTCAGGGATCTGTAAAACTGCTGTGACATGTATCGTCACTGGTGTCGGTGACACCTTCTGGGTGTGCTGGAGCAGCGGTTTGGCTGCATGCCCGGAGCGTGAGTATCAGCCCCGCTGCTGCCAGTCCCTCAGCTCCATCCTTTCTCTCCTCTCTCCCCCCTCACGCTCGGTATTTCTCGCCTGTTGGACTCATCCAGCAGCCGCTCTCGCAACGCACCTGAAATACCAGGCTGGCTGTGACACAGCCCTTTACCTAAGGACCTGGCAGTAAAAAGAATCAGTTGAAAGTGGAAGCATTTAGTGCAAGTCCTTTCTCTGTGTGATTTATATCAGAAATCTGTCTCGGATCACCTCAGTTCCCCAAAGGGCACGCTGCCTGCGAGGGGTGCTGGGGTGATGGATGTCTCAGTCCTCCTTTGTGAGCTGTTCCGGCTTTGCATTCCAGGGTGCAGGCGGGAATGTAACGTTCCCAAGCAGCAGTCGGAGCCTTCCAGTCCCTAGAGGGGCTCCAGGGAGGGACTCTTCATCAGGGAGGGGAGCCATAGGGTTAGGGGGAACGGTTCTACACTGAAAGAGGGGAGATTTAGATTAGATATAAGAGTGGAAAGAAAGAAGAATTACTCCCATCCAGCCCCCAGAAAAAACTTTTTTTCCTGGCAGGTATGTAGACATTGGTCCAGAGGAGGCCACGGAGATGCTGGGAGGGCTGGAGCCCCTCTGCTGGGAGGACAGGCTGAGAGAGGAGGGGGGGTTCAGCCTGGAGAAGAGAAGGCTTCGGGGAGACCTTAGAGCCCCTTCCAGTCCCTAAAGGGGCTCCAGGAAAGCTGGGGAGGGACTCTGGATCAGGGAGGGGAGCCATAGGACGAGGGGGAAGGGTTTGACACTGAAAGAGGGGAGATTGAGATGAGGTCTCAGGAAGAACTTCTTTGGTGTGAGGATGGTGAGACCCTGGCCCAGGTTGCCCAGAGAAGCTGTGGCTGCCCCATCCCTGGAGGGGTTCAAGGCCAGGTTGGAGGGGGCTTGGAGCGACCTGGTATGGTGGGAGGTGTCCCTGCCCAGGATGAGGGGACCGGAACTCATGGTCTTTAATGTTGCTTCCAACCCAAACCATTCTATGACTCTATTATTCCCACCAGCAGTGCTGCCACTCAACCCATCTCATGTCCCATTTGGGTGTATGTTCACACTACCATCGCCCCCTCATTCAGTCCATCTTATGATTTGACCTTTCCACCCCGTTCTCAGCCCCTGCCATCCTTGGCTGCTGTGGGGCAGCCTCCCCCAGCCCCGCTACCCCCCGAGTCCTTCTCCCAGGCCACATTCCCTCACGGGTTTCTTCAGAGCACCACACGGGCTGCTCCCCGCGCTGCCATTAGCCTTTTATCCGCTCTAGCCGGGTTCCTGTAATCTGATCACTAGCCCTGTGAGTTAATGACTTCTTCGCTGTCTAAAGTTTATGAGTCTTATTGCACCTTTGCAGAAAAGAAAGCTCCCGCGAAGATATACAGCCCCTTCTCGAAGCCCGTGGAGGACCCAAGTTGTGTTTCTCTTTCGATGTTCCTGGAGAAAGATTAATGTTTTGAAGCCATTTGCACGAGCAAAATGGAATGTGTCTGGTTTTATCAATAAAAGGCTTATTTCTGACTTTGTGTCATGATAAATGGCATCTTGTAAAAGCCACGCAAATGGTAACTGAACGTGCAGAAGCAATATCCTCATTTTAATGGCGTTTTTTTGGCAGTACAATGGGCAGAGTCTGCTCAGCCTGGATCCCTGGCTGGCAAAGCCTGGCACAAGATATTCTAGAAAAGAAAGTCTTACAGAAAAACCCGTGAAAGGAGCATTTTCTGTCCCCTAACACAGGGTCAGCCGATTAATCACTATTATTATTAACGGAGTCATTTTTTCTTGACAGCTGTGCCCTTCAAAATGACATCAGGGAAAACTGAATCCATTTGCATTACTTCAGCTCGTCAAATCATTGCAGGAAGTTGAAACTGGTTCTGAAAAAAATGCCCCAGCAAAATAAGGACATCAGTGAACTCGGAATGACAGAATAAATGGGCTATTCTGAGCACTCAGCAAAGTGCATTTACTGCACTGTATTTACTGTTTTTCAAAAAATGTTAAGATTTCCTTATTTATTAAATTTGTTGAGACGCAATGAAATCTCATGCAATTTTATTTCTAAATATCATTTTACTACCCAACAGCAACAGTAAATTCATAAAATAACACGTGATTGACCAGGACTATGGAGTAAAAAAAAAAATTGTTTGCTTTGTACATTCTTATTAGTCTTGGCTAAGATGTTATAAAAGCAGTATCTTTTAACACCTTTTATTATACAAGGGTCAAGGGGTTTTTATGTTTCTTAAAGAAAGCTTCAAATAGCCCACATAGCGGGTTACTGCATCTTTCATATGGCTGCTGTATAAACAAGCACATTTTACACAGGAAATGACATAACCATGTAAAAGTGTACATGGAGTTTAGGCACATATTCAAACACTAATGGGAATGCATTGTTTTAAATGGCATACTTTTATGTTTACCTATTGAGCTTAGTCCCCATATTTTAGCCAAATACAACAAAAATTATCCACACATACCTGTCTTATAGTGTACTGTTTATTTGAAATTTGGACCTTCACAAAGACTCTCGGGGGACAGATAATGACCCTAAAAAGTAAATACAAATGAGGCATTCTCAGTGAGAGAGTGAAACCTGCCATCATAAAGGTGGAAAGCTGAACTTTTAACCTGGATTGCTTTACAGCTCAGGTTTCTGAGCGTTTCTACCATCCCGTTGCTCACACCAGTCGGCCCATGGGAAGAAAGCCGTAACAATCAGCGAGGGTGTCTCTCTTTGCACGTTCTATAATGACCAGGCTAAAGAAAGTAGTGCCAAACGTCTGCCATTTCAAGGTCCTCTGTTTCTTTCCAGTTTCTTTGCTGTGGGTCAGCCCTATCCCTAAACCCCTGTTTTCAGGGAGGAGTGAGGGTTGAGTCAAGCCCACTTGGGTTGTGCTTTTGTTCTTATCGGGGATAATGAACTTTGTTAACGGCCACAATTCATGTATCTTGGGACATTTCGATACGTGTTTTTGTTCTCACACTGGATAACCGAAACTGCACATTTCCGTGTGAAGTCTCAACAAGTTTTGCAGTGGTTTGTGAGGAGCAATCGAGTGGAGGTGTGCTCCCTGTGGCAGCACCTTCTTGTTGCTATTGGAATTTTTGTTGCTATTGGAATTCTAGGTGGATTAAGAATAACAGAAACTGCTTTGAGAAGAGCAGTGAAAGAGGTCACTCCCTTCAACACTGTAGATTTAAGCGATCATAACCGTCAGTAAGTATCTTGTAATTAATTACAGAGACAGAAGTCTGTGCCAGGTGATCCCAATGGCTCAGACGGTACACCAGTAAAGCACCTATAGGCTAATATACATTTACACCATGGTCAAAGTCAGTAGACCACTCTGGAATAAAATAGAGTTGAACTGGAATTCCCAGAGCTATCAAACAATTCCCCTAACATAAATGCAAAAGGACACTCTGGCCGTCACAGCACTGCTTTGTAACCAGTGTCAGAAACCAAGGATGTTCAATTTGAGAGTTAAAAGTGAAAAAACCTACCCTAATCCTGCCATCCACTATGCCCGCCATTACAAACTCCTCACTTTGAGCTGGACTAAAGTTGAGCAGTGCCAGGACTGTCCCTTCTGGATGTCACCGCACCTGCACTACCTGCTAAGCAAAGTGGATGTCATGTTACCTCCTAACCTCAACATTTGGGCTGAAATTGCTTCTGTTTAGGCCAAACCCAGTATCTGGCAATTTTGATGTGGTAACAAGCCGTTATAATTCTAGCATTTTAGTGTTTGTAGTTTCAAATTTGTTTAAACTGATATAAAAGACCAACTAGTGGGTGTTTTTTTTTTCCTTTTCCCTTCAAGTTATATCTACTACCTAGCAGAATTTGGGGTTTTGAACCATTAGCAAAGTGCATTTTTTAAGTACTTTAGTATGTCAGTATTTCTTCTAGTTTTTCCTGAGTTTATGCTCTTTGCTTTGGGCTAATTGCATTTTTTTTTCCATTCAGATGCTGATACACACTCAATTTAATCAAAATTTACCTGAATCTTGCTTTATTCATATATTGAGAAATTCATACAAGGACAAGAAGCAAGAACCTCAGAGAGATACCAACTAGGTTTTTAAAAGTTTTTATGGTGACCAGCCTCACCAGGATCCTCGGGCTGATCAACAGCTCTGCAGTGTGAAGCGAGCAGTGATTTTCCTCCTCAGATTGCCAAGCCATCATGCACTTGTTGCCTCTAACACCAGTGCTACTACCTTACTCCAAAGCTGCTGCAGCATCTCATGAATCCAATGGAAGCACTGGGATGGAAGCAATGAATGGAAGCAAGCTGCCCTTTGCTGGCAGTTATGATCCCAGGAGGTAACTTGTCTGTTAAGGCAACTTAGATTTGCTTCACATGAACTTAAATGGACGGTATTTGCTATTTCAGACTGCTCACCCTGAGCTGCTAAGGACTTTGTGGTTAGTAAATGGCATGGCACAGCAGTGTCTGTCTTACCTGAGAATGGAGGTTTCTCTGGGAATGTGTGAACAGGGACATGCCTGGGGATGGGGAGCAGCAGGGCTTTCATGTAGGGGGAGAAAAGAGACAACCCTTTCTCATGGTGATCAAGCCAACCCCTCCAGAAGGCAGCTGCGATCAGTGCTAGAGAAAGGATCCTCATAAGCTGCAAAGCCAGTCTCGTACAAAACAGCCGGGAACAAGAAGGGCTTGAGCAGGATGGGCAGAAAAGGTCTGAGATGCCCTCGTGGTGTGGACTTGGCAGGAGAATGCTTTCTCTCCCACTTGGTAAATCTTATCTAAATAACCTTGTAATAAAGCTTAGATTTAAAAACTCCTTGTTGTTTTGAAAGTCACATGAGCCTGGCTGGACATGAGCAGTTACTGGAGGGGACAGAAACCGCTGGTCCCAGCCTCAGACTCCATCATGATGAAGAAGAGCAGGACGTGAGAACTACAGACACTGAGATCCCAGAAGGGAGACAGAGGAGCCCCGGGGACAGCCCTGACCCACAAAACAGATCCATAAGATGCCAGAATTTCTTGTGCACGTGTTATGAAGTAGCTTCAAGTGCTGGTCATCCTACCTGCCTGCTAACCTGCTAGTCAGTGATTCGCCCTCCTGTCAAATAAAGCATTCTGACCCACCTCGTGCTGTGTTATCTCGTGGCCTGCACCAAGCGGTGTCAGTTCCCGCAGGCAGAAATCACGGCGCTAAGCTGTGACAAAGAGATCGCACGCAGCAAAGCTCCCTGCAGGGCCTTTTCTGCTGTAGGTCATGGTATGTGACAGCTCTCCTGCACAGGGGAACCCCGTGCGTCTGGCAGCAAGGCTGCTTATCCGGGTGTTTTAAGCTGGTTAAAGGCTCAGACACCCAGAGAGCGCAGGAGGACAGGGCAGAGCTTTTTGTCACTCTTTCTCTGTGGCTGTTGATCAGGAATTTCGGACGGTTTGCCAGTCGTGTGAGCTAGAGCACGTCCAGTGTGGGGAGGTGATCAGGAGGACCTCGGGGGGCACGCTCAGCTCCCTGCCACGACCCACACCCGGGATGCTGCGCGGAGGGGAGTCCGGATCCAGGAAATCGTGTGACTTGACGATTTAAACTGAGGAAACAACATCAAACCTTAGCATTTACACTTTATACTACCGATAAGCTACTTCAATAATTTCTGATGGTTGTTATGGGCTTTCTGATCTGTCTACAGTTGAACATCTGGTACCCAGTTTTGTGGGTGGAAAAATAGAGAGTAATTCCACAATAAATGTATAATCCATCTCTAGAATAGATAAAGGGGATGTGCAAACTCGCAGCCCTTGGAGGGTGGAATAAAAGGATCCCAGTGCCCTTTTGCAATCATCTGCATAACTCGTTTTTGCCCCGGATACATCAAGTGATCGTGTCATTCCCTACCGGATCGGACCAGGCCATGCTTTCAGGTCTTTCTTCCAATGTTTCCACAGTTTCTCTCTGTGGCAGCAGAGTTAGAGGCAAGCAAAATGCATGGACGTGTTTTGCATCCCACTGGCATTCTGCTGCACTGAAAAGTCCCTTTCACTTGTATTTATTGTACAAAAACATTAAAAACAAATTCTTAATAGCATTATAATTGTGCAGAGTTGGACAGCTAGACACAATGTAGCACTGTGTCAATAATTTATTACATCTTATGCCATAATTGAGCACTTTTACTATGAGCATTTGAGAACAACTTGGACCTTATACAGAGTAATATATCTTGCTACATAATAATGGAAAGGTGGGTACTTAAGAAAGATATGTAGCTGGGAGGAAAACATACACAGAAGCAAATACCTCCTCCATCACCTATCTCCATGTAAAACTTAAAACTAAATCAACATATTATATTTAATGACTCCTTTTTTATATATGCATAGTTTCAAGAGCTAATCAGAAAGAAATCATGTTACAGTGTAAGTATTTACACCAAGATGGGAGCCCACCAGAACACAACCTTCTCTTCCAGATGTCAGGTCTCTTTTCTTACATTTCTTCATGGACAAAGCTCATGGGACTCAGACGTAAATTCAGTCTCAGGAACATTGTTCAAAGGATCAAACAGGTCATATCCACAGTTCACGGATACCATCTGTAGCCACTGTCCTGAGGCTAAAAGCAGGTGATCTGGAGGTGTGGAGGTATAATCTTCTCTGTCAAGGACTAGAGTCAGAGCCAGTCTCGTGTCTCCGACACAAGGCCTTACATCAGGATCTGTGACAGCATCCAAATGCTACTGAAATATGCTCAGGGTGGAGAGACAGATAGAAGCACTGGATTTATTGCTACATCCTTGTAAACATACTTACCCTAGAGGTAAGAAATCTAGTTAACCTTAGTTGAGGAGAGTTTTTGGTCAATTTGTCATGTTACCTCTAATAACATGTTCACGTGAGCAACTGCTCTGCTACCTACAACCACACGACTCCACCACCATGTCCTCATACTGCTTGTAGACCACGTTGTTTGCAGAGTCAATGAAAAGAATGCTAATAGGACTCAGCCTGGTCGGGACACAGCAAGTTGGGGGTGTCGATTCTGGGTCCATTGAGTTCATTAGTGTTTGGATAACTGCGTGATTGGTGGGCTCCAGATGGGATCGAAGGGGGAATTCGCAAAGCCCTTCACAGTGATACGCTTCATACTCCAGGGGGGCTATTATCCAGTCATCCCAGCCCATATCCTTAAAATTCACATGGAGGGCTTTCCTGCTGCACCTTGCCTTCAGATTCTTAGTGGGCCTCTTCCCTTGCCGTGTTGCTAGAGGAGCTCTTCTCTTCCGCCTCTGATTGAATAAGTACTCGTAAACAGTTTTGTCATCTTGGCCAGATCTAGCTTTGATTTCATTGAAGAATAAGTCTCTTTTTTTTGTCCTCCCAAATACCAAGAAGAGAGCCTTTTCATTGACCTGTCTTCCTGTTCTATTAAATCCCACGCTCCTGAGATCAACAGCTCTCCCCCTGTCAAAAGTTTCCAGTTCAAAACACAAGTTAACCAAGTTTTTAAAGTTCCTAAAAAGTTTCCAGATGTCAAACACTTCCCACTTTGGTGTATCTGTGATACTGACAGTACGAGAGTCCAGGAGAGTTGCTGCTTGTCTGTTTGTAGAGCAACTAAATAATTTCACTTGGGAAGTTTTTCCAGAAGAATGAGACTTCCACGTATCAGAAGGCTTTTTCCTCAGTATCCGAAGCTCTGCTCCCAGCAAACCATCTTTTTCTAATGCGCTGATGTCAAAAATGTATTTTTGTTTTCTTATAGTTGGCGCTCGCTCATCTGAAAAAAGCACACACGTGTTTAAATGTATATCAAACACAGATCAATGCCAGTTATTCAGTTCTTAATGGTTTTCCTGAAGTTTGCTCATAAGCCTAGAAGTTTCCTTAATTAGCCCACTAAACAGAAAGTAGAATTTTTGTCCAAGGGATCAGCTCCGTGCAGGGACCCAGAAGAACTCAGTGACTCAACAGGGAAATGAGTTTCTGAGTGTGCCTCGTAGAAATCTCATTTCTTTCATGGGCGGGTATTTTCTAGCTTCAAAGTAGCAATTAGCCAATTGAAAAACAGTCCTTTTTCAGGGCTGAGCACTCACAGGGCCTATTCACCACTTATATCCTACTTAAACTACCGAAACAGAGCTTCAGCGGTGCCCGGGCCTCAGGCTGGCTCCAAACACGAGCAAATTTACCCTTAGATGATACAATAGTGAATTAGTCCTTTAAAAGCAACATCCCCCAGGAACTGCCAGACACAAGGATAATTGCCTTATTAACTTAACTCGACGGGATTCACAACTTTTTCAAATTGGGCAGAAAAACATACCTCCTTTAACCTGACGTTACGTTTGCTTGGTTACGCTCATGGGCAGCACTAACAAGGACTACGGCTGAGCCAACGTTTTAACGACCTCACATTAACAATGTCTTCCAGTGGCGAGCCATCAATATCAACCTATTCATAATTAAATGGCAAACAAACCCAGTCCTGGCTGAGCCTTTCTGTCACCATTACTATATCAGCCATAGCCTGTGTCGCTGCCTTCAGTACGTGACAAAACTCCTACTAATGTCACTGGTAGCAACATGGGGCTCTCCAACCAGAGGGGTAAGGTGAACGTCAGGCTTTGGGAGCCTGCTTATTTCTGGTGTGAAAGCAAAGACTAGTCCAAATTTCCAAAAAATTTTGGAACCAGAATGTTGAACCACAAGTTCTGGAGTCCCAGAGGTTATTTACTCTTTTTAGCCTGTGCTTAACTGTGGGCTTCTGTGGATAGAAGGTTGGTGGTGCCTGAAAGCATGAGCTTTGAGCTAGTGCAGATACAGCCACCCCACGCTATAAGGACTCCTGGGTCTATGGTGTAGTTCCTCACAATTCTACCTTGAACGAATCTGGCTGAGCCCTTTGAGACTAAAACTTGTGGTTTTTTTTCACGGAATAGCCCTGTTCTTAGCATATCATGTGTTTTTGGACTTACTTGACAATAAAATCTAACGTTAGCAGTTTCCAGGAGCTAGTTACGGAAAGAAAATAAGACCAAAATTTAAAAGGTTTTTAAGCACCTAAGCATGCAAAGACTGATTGATTTTCAACAATATGCATCTAAAATATTTTCTACATGTTTTGTTTGGCTGCCACACAACCATCTAGCTCTGCCTCTAAATGAGTTTTCCAAGATAAGGCAGGACAAAATCTGCAGCAAAGTTGTACAATTTCTTTTACATTAAAAAGAGCAATTTGAATTTAACAAAGTATGATTATTTTCCAATACTCTCTACATGTAAAAACACACTCAGGCATCTCTCTGTGTCCACACACACACACACACACGAGCTCCTTTCTTACCTTGTCCTTTGTCTATAAAGCTGGTTATTGTATTGGCAAGTCCAGCCTCCAGTTTTACACTTCCATTAACACCTTTTCTTTCTGCATCTGAGAGAGTCCTGTACAAAGAGAGCATGTATTCATGTGGCGTTATAGGGGGATGTCGGAAAGTTTCCTTAGTTTCCCTCTGGGTGACAGGCTCTTTAGTCTTTTTGGTTTTGAAAGAATCAGTGTCAGTACTGCTTGTGCCAGTTTTTTTCAAAGCCACCTTGCTGCTAAGATTTTGAACCTTTGGAGTCACTGTCCTTACTCCAGAAGGTCTGCTGGGGTGATGTCCTACCTTGCCCTCCGTGGCTGCTGTTCTTGAGAGAACCTTCTTTGATTCATCATTCTTGGCCAGCAGAGCTCCAGCCTGAACAGCACTGCTTTTAGTCCTAGCCTTTGAGGTCGCAGCACTAAATCCATGGCTTGCAGTCCTCAGTGTACCTGCCCGTGCTGAAGGATTCCTCTCTTTTCCTTCTGCTTTTAAAAAACCTAGTTTAGATCCCGGATTACTCTGGCCTGCTTCAGAATTACTCAGCGCTCCAGGAACTAGATCCAGAGACAGCCAAGTCAAATGCCAAAGCAGTAAAGTGAGAAAATGCAGGATTTTCATCCTCTGGTCTTCCTCTGAATGCCACTAAAGAAAAAATCAGAAAAGGTTCCTCCAGTTTGGCAGAAGAAAACATGAAAGAAATTAAAGACCAAAGTCAGCAAAAATGGTTTTCGTTTGAGATTAAAACATTTCAAATCTCGTTGTTCAATACTTGTATCCAGTCCCATAGTGGAAATGCTCATGTACTCAGACGCAATCTCCCCTGACTTCAGTTAGCAGCTATAAAGAACTTGTTCTTGAAAAGAGAAAGTTTACCACCTCGTTTTCTTCTGTAAAACTGACTGAAAACTTGAAGGAGTCCTGTTTAAATCCAAGGGGTTTTTTTTCCAAGAAGGAAGAATGGCGTAATGCTGCCTCTGTGTTAAAAGGTTTTTTTAAAGTTTTGAATCCTTTCCAGTGAAAATATTTCACACACAGAGACCTGCAGGTGCTCAGAAATCTTTTACAAACCTGAACTCAGGAATTGGAAACGGAATTCCAACAAACCTATTTAATTACTCTCTGATGTCATGCTGTCTAAACTAATTTAACTGCGATATATTTCTTTAAAAAAATCTTCTTTACCCTTTTCATTAGCATGAGTCATACTCTGCCTCATGTGAAACAGCTCCACAGGCTCAAAGCTCCAGAGGATGCCTTTTCAAGTGGCAATACGACCTCTACCTTAGCCTTCCATGAACTTCACCTTTAAACGGGACAAACTGCAAGATCAACAACGGAGCCCTGTCGTACAGTCCACTGGACACAGACATTAAAATAGCTAAGTATAATTCCTTTAGCTTTTTTTTTTTTTTTTCCAGAGAACTGTAACAGCAGCTTCACTTTGTCCCCCGGTGAGTGAAGGGCTGGTAACACACGCGCTTTAATAGGGCTAAAGTTTGATTTTTCACAAACGCCACACGGCCATGCCTGCAGTCGGTGTGTTTGGGCGTATTTTGGCATATTTATGGCTATGCTTTAAACAAACCCCTGTCAGCCCCGTTGGAGCAGCAGCTGGTGCGGGTGGGATGCCCTGCGGGGCGGGCGACGGTGCAGAGCGGGGCAGCAGTGCACCCTGCAGGCAGAGCCTCCTCCTCCATCCATCGGGGAGGTGCGGACACCCCGAAACCCCCGGCTTCCCTCCACAGGCTGCTGGACGCCAGCCTTTGTTTTAAAATTAGATGCAAAATGTTCAAGAGCCACCCAGCCCACGGCCACCAAAAGCTGGCAGTTGGAAACCAGCCTTACTTACGTGCCGGGGCTGTCCTGCTGCTTTCAGCCGTACAAAAGGGAGCGTGGAGCAAGCGTGTCTTTCATAAGCTGCAAAAAAATGACCTGTTGTTGTTCCAAATGAGCCTTCGGGAAATGAGGCACCGGGCTGGATTGAACGGGGATTAATGAGACCCTTCTCTCATCTTGCACCGAGGCTGGGCACAGTCCTCCTCCCTTGGTTGTTTTTATTTCTGAGGCAAGAAGAAAGGGAAAAGGTACCACACTTTTTAGCTCCATTTGTGCGTGCTGTAGCATTCCCCACCCCGACCAGTCTCAGAAACACCAAACTGCTTTCATACATAACAACCTGCCGCCCTTTCTACATGAGGAGCTCTGAGCGCATTACCTTGTTTTGATGAAGGACAGAAGAGTTCAGTGATTTCACAGATGTCACAACTGAGGTAGATCCAAAACCCACTCTCCTGGTTTTGACCTCATGGCTCTTCCTCTGATGTCACTTGTAGTTTTGATATTCCCCATCAAAATAAAGCAGCTTTTTCCTGAGGTACTTCTGATAAAACCATTCCCCAGCAGTCACCCCACATCATCCCCATGGCCCTCCCACCCATGCCAGCCTTTTAACCTTCCCATATTGCCCACCTTCCTGCTGGGCAGGAGGCGGCATGCCGTGCTGGTTCTGCACTATGGGGGTATTGATTATTGGTTAGAAGGCCACAGAACCAGCTAAATGTTGATTTCCTACTTTTAATCTATCCAGTTTCCAGTTTCCACACCACTTGTAAGAATTTAACATCTTTAAGAGCTCTGTTGCTCTATCAAACTTGGCTGAGATTTGCAAACAGACTTACAAATGGTTTAAGAGATGGACACGAAAGAGCAGGAGGTAAGACAATGCGATTACATGGGCCTTGTCTCTCAGTAAATCAGATTAAAAGCACAATAAATCACATGTTCAAACAATATTTACATGTCTGAGATGAATATATTTTAGTGGGCTGGACAGGCCTAGAAAGGTAAAAAAGAAAAAAGCAAAAGCAAGCAAAGAAAGCTGTGCAAACTATTCTCTGTCTGTAGCAGAGGCTCTCTTGATGCACCCTCCACCCAAGTGCTTAGAACAAGGGGAGCACAGTCACTGCACGAGTGCACTGACCTCAGAGTGGAACGCTGGCCTTGACTAAGACCCACAGACGAGACTGCTATGGCCCTACACTAATGTGGAGTTATTCCAGCTGGATAAGCTCAGACTCAACTGGTATCTTCAGTACGTAGATGGAAACCCTCACTCCGGTGCAGGCTGTGGATCACATATAGGACATAGTGGAAGGGACGTTCAAGGCCTATTACTTCTCACCACTGGCCAAGTCTACGTGTCCCACTCGAGTGGCTTGCTTCATACAGCCCACTTGTCCTTCTTGGCCCATTCTGCAAAGGCAGCTCCTCACACAGTGTGTGGGGGGATTTGTAAAGAGAGGACTGTCCGGGTCCCTGCTCCTTGGAAGTGCGTTGCCTCCTGTTCTCCACATCCTAAGATTACAACTACATGACCTGTGCCACCTTCTCCGACAGCCAATTTCAGTGAGTCCCTCTGGACATTCAGGGTAGGATAGAGGAAGGGATGACTGGGGAGCCAAAGGAACATTTCACAGTATTGAAAAAGCTGCCATTCCCTGAGGATAAAAGGTCCTATCCAGGTCAACATATTTACATGTTCCATGTGACAATGAGGTAGACCCTGGAGCCACGGTGCACACGTCCCTTCCAGCATACGGGCTGCTCTCTATACCCATCATTAATGCTTGGGCAGAGGCACACACTAACACCTGATGTGCCCCCTGAAGCACACTCCTTGTGCCACCTCCAGATGTTGGTCATTTGGGTGCAGCGCTGCCGCTGAGCTCCAGTCAGCTGAAGTCCTACCCAGCGCTGCAGGAGGCAGCAGCAGGGTCCTTCTTGGGAATCACAAAATCACAGAATGATATGGGGTTGGAAGGGACCTCTGGAGACATCCAGTCCAACCTCCTGCCAGAGCAGGTCCACCCAGAGCAGGTCGCACAGGAACATGTCCAGGCGGGTTTGAATGTCTCCAGAGAAGGAGGCTCCACCACGTCTCTGGGCAGCCTCTTCCAGGGCTCTGTCACCCTCACAGGAAAGAAGTTCCTCCTCATGTTTAGATGGAACTTCCTATGTTCCAGTTTGTGCCTGTTCCCTCTTGTCCTGTCACTGGGCACCACTGAAAAAAGACTGGCCCCATCCTCCTGACACCCTCCCTTTAAGCATTGATAGGCAATGATCAGATCCCCCGAAAGCTCAGGTCTGTCAGAGGACACTGTGGAATAAAGGCAGAAAGTACTGGGTTTCCCACAGAGCCCCGAGCTCCCTGGGTGCACGCTAAAATACACCGTATACAGCTGGTCACCCCACCGTGGCCCCAGGGAGGCTCCCAACGTGATGCCAGGAGTCGGAATTTGTTCACTGCTGCAAACTCGCAATTTGAAGAGGCAGATCTTTATTCCAGTGGTCCATCGGGAATGTCATTGTCCTTTCCCACCTGAACTAATTTCCAGAAAGGACTTACAGGATTGAGCTGAGTGAACTCCATGGATTAAGCCATTTGCTGTCACGTTTCTTTTGCGTAGTGAAACTAATTAACATTTGATTTCTGAGAGAATTTAGACCTCTGCACCATAGCTTGTGGGGACTGATTTTTAAAAGCATGAAAAGAAAATTTTAGGAAGGAACTTAACAGCTCTGTGCTTTTTGAAAGGAAAGAATTACAGAAAACTCAGAGTCGCTACAGTTAAAAATTGCTCATCTTGGGCCAGGGCAAAACAAAGATAATAAAGTTCCTACTAACAGGAGAAATTGTGGCATAATTTTAAGAGGCTGTGCCACAATGTCACAGGACAGGGATGCCTTCTGCACAGACCACTCAGGGCTGGGGCAGTTGTGGCTGCCTTTGCTGGTGTTTACTGGACTGGGTTTTGCTGGAAATCTCGGAGAGCTCTTGGCTTAGGGACGCCTTCTGGAGTACTTTTGTCTTCTGCTAGAGGAGGACCTGCCCCCCGAGTGCTCACACCCTGTTCGTGGTGTCTCACACACACACTCACTCACCCACTCACTCACGGGCGCTTGCTCCTCCTTCAGGCTCAACCCTTGGTTTTCCACAGCAGAGTCTCAGGCATCAGATTTTATAAAACAATTAAATTAATTGGAAGGTACAGCAGCAAGAACAGCCCGGGATGGGTGCTTCCAAAGAGAGGGACCCCGGACGAAGGAATCTCTGGGCAATGGTGCCCTTGTGACCCACACACCGCCCCTCACGCACCCTTCACACACCGTCCACGTGTCTTCTAGTCCAATGGTGATTTTTGGTCTGGGGTCTTCTAACATCTTATTGAATTCTTTTCCTGTGTCCAGGGAGGCTGGCTATGATCTTGTTGATTTGCAGTTTCAGCCGAGGGTTGGGGCCTCTGTATCTTCTGGTCTCCTCTCCCTGTGCACCTCCATTTGCTGACAAAACACGGGGAACCGAAAAGTCCTGGACTTGAGAGAAACACTACTGATATCCAGTACTTTCTCATGCTAAAAGATTAAGCGATATTCTACCATCTGCCAGGAAGAATGATGAGAAGAATAGAATTCTCATGGCCTCAAGATTTCGGCAAATCTTATGCTAAGTAGAGGTAAGCAAGTAGCATAAATCACACCAATTTATGATCCTAAGTAATTTATTCCACTTAAAACATGCTTATTTATGCTAAACAATTAACACCCCTCAACACCATCCTCACAGGAATGGCTATTGGCACTTGTCCTGCCCCTGGGGGAGAGGTGGGTGTGTGGGGACCTTGGTGATCCGAGGAGTCACAGAATCACACACAATTCAGGTGTTTCCTCTCATGGCCAGCAGAAGCCGGTGGATGAGAAGCTCAACATGAGCCAGCAACGTGCACTGGCAGCCCAGAAAGCCAACCATGTCCTGGGCTGCATCCCCAGCAGCGTGGACAGCAGGGCAAGGGGGTGGATTCTGCCCCTCTGTTCCGCTCTGGGGAGACACC
>KZ506530.1:171644-203538 GCA_002844005.1 Limosa lapponica baueri
CATGGCGAGCGGGGGCATGGCGGCGTCGGGCCCGGGCTCCCTGCAGCGCCGGTTACAGAGCTGGCAGGAGGCGCGGCACCGGCAAGCGGTGCTGGTGCGGAAGCTGCAGGCGAAGGTGAGGAGCGGGGGCGCCTGCCCGGGGGGAGCTGCCCGGGGCCGGGCCGGGCCGCGGTGGCTGCGGACTTCGGGGGAGGGAGGCCCCGGGAGCCACCCCGCTCCGTCCGACCCGGCCGCGGTCACTCCCGAGGGGCTTGGCCGGGCTCGGGGCAAGATGCCGGGCTCCAAACGCCTGTGCTGGGCCCCGCGAGCAGGGCCTGTCCCCAGGCAGCAGTCGGGCCGGCGGGGGTGGCCCGGGGCGCAGGAGTGCTGGCAGCGAGGAGGGTGCCCGAGCTGGGCCAGGGTCCGGGCAGGCCGTGGCCTTCCCCATCCCGGTGCCCGGCGGCGGTCACGGTGCTGCTGCACCGTCACCCTGCTCGTCTCGGCCCTGCTCGTCTTCTGCAGCTGGGCAGAAATCCCCATTCTGCAGTGGCTGAGCAGGGCTGTGGTCAGAACTAACTCTACTCGCTGAATATTGACAAGCAGTGCTGAAAGCCCATTTCTCTAACTTCAAGGACCCCCTGGTCTTTCAGCCTGTTGGAAAATACATGGTGGCCACAGTCCAGGCATGGCTGTCTAAGCCTGTCTCATCATTCTACTTGCCATCCTGGGATCAGCAAAGAGCACTACATGTAAAAGAAACCCAGTCTCACGTTCTTTAGTACAACAAAAAGTGAAGCTTCCCTAAATTGTAATGATTTCTTGTTGTCTTCTTGTTGCCTGGCGTGTGCTGAGCTTGGGCTGCAGAGACCCAGAGAAAAGCTGGCGCCAGAGGGGCTGGCTCTGTCCCCAGGGGCACTCGCTCATCTCCATCCCGTGTCTCCCCCAGGTCCTGCAGTACCGGACTCGCTGCCAAGAGCTGGAGCAGCAGCTGGAAGCAGGAGGGGTGAGTGTGCAGGGCGCTGGCTGGAGAGAGTGGCCGTAGCGCTCGGGAGCCAAAAAGCTCTCCCAGCTGTGGCAGAGGCAAACCCCATTCTGGTGCCGGAGGGTTCCAAGAAGCGCTCCAAGTTTGCCCGCCAGCGTTCTGCCCAGTTGCTGCTCTTAGAGCAGTGCCCAAGATGGCAGTGCAGAAACCCCTGTGAGGAAGGGTTTGAGTTCTGGGAAGGAGCTTTATTGCTGGGGAACGTTTTGTGCTGGGTCTCAGGAGAGGGCTGTGCCGCCTGTTCCGTTCTAGGGCTGGCTCTGGGAAAGAACCGGCTGAAACATAGTGTTTTGGAAGGCAAGAATGCTGGTGTCCGACACAGAGAACTGGCTCTGTGCTTCTTCTGCTTCAGGGCTAAAGCAGACCTGGGAAAGGAAGGGTGGGAGAGTAGGAGAGTGTTTCCGGGGTTCAGGTGGGAGGGAGCACCTTGTGGTCATGAGCTGAGGCTACCCAGCTGTGAGAGAGCAACAGGGGGAGACTGAGGAGAGCTGCTGGCAGCGAGTGACACCTTCCCCTCCCTTCCTCTCCGTAGTCACCACACTGTTATGCCTGGAAGAAGCCACCAGCTCCTGAGATACCCAAGGAATGGAGGGGAAAGCAATGGATGCGAACAGCAGGGAAGGGAACACAAGAATTGGACTAAACATTCGCTTTCTTCTTCAGGGATCCTTCCCAGGCAGGTGGGAAGCCACAGAAGACCACAGCCTGGAGAAAGCCTTGCTTCAGGTGGAAGAGGAGCAGCAAAGGTAGAAGGAAGAAGCGTTTCCTCCTACTGGGTGTCTTGGATGCTCCTGGAAGGGAGGGAAAAGCTGTCAGAGCTCCCCAGTGTCCCCAAGGGAAGTGGTGGGGCAAGACCTTTTGAGAGAGAAACGTCCACAACCTGTTCTGTGGGGCAGTAGTAGGGGTGTGTGCTGAATGGCTTTGTTTTGAGCGGGGGGTGCCTCTGGGTGAGCTCCAAGGGTCTCTTCCCAGCCTAAGTTATGCCCTGGAGCAGTAGGTGAGGGAGTGGGGACAAGGGCAGAGAAAGGTGATGCATCCAGTGATGAGGCAGCACAAGGGGGAGGCAGCCGTTACCATGGGCATTGTCCAAGTTGAAGAGGAAGGGAAACCAAAACTGTAGATGGACATGGAAGGCTGAAGGAGAAGCACATGAGTTTGCCACCCCTGAGAGATCTGAGTTAATCCGAGAAAGCGCTTTTCCTGCCTCTCAGTTTGACACCAAAGTCAGTGTTGGGGGAGCTGGGAAATCCCAGGGCTGCTGCTTGTGGACAGGGGTTGTTCAGTGACCTCCTGGCTCTTCCTCCCTTCCCAAGGTGTGAGGATCTGGCCGAAGTGAACACTCTCCTGCGGGAGCACCTCGAGAAAGCCAATGAGGTGAATTCAGCCCTCAAAGAAGATGTCGGAAAACTGACGGCAGATTGGATGAGGGCACGGGAGGAGCTGGAAGCGAAGGAGAGAGAATGGCGCCGGGAACGTGAGGTGAGGATGGGTTGCGGGAGTGTCAGAGATGATGCCAGTGTGGCATGAGAATGTGTTTTATTTCTGGCCTGGAGACCTCGCTGTGAGAAGATTGTGGCGGTGTTGAGGATGCGTTGGTGTTGAGGATGCGTTGGTGTTGAGGATGCGTTGGTGTTGAGGATGCGTTGGTGTTGAGGAGCAAAATACAGGGCTGGGAGATGGAGGGGTGTCAGCAAATGGTGGTGATGGAAGAGGCCCCCCTGCTGTGGCCGTGCTGCTCGGTCCTAAAGGCCAGTGCTGCTGCTGCTGCTGGGCGCTGTAGGGCAGTGACACAGGAGCGCTCGTCTCTCTGGTAGTTCTTCAATCTCCGTCTGGAGCCATGAGAGCAGAGAGGTCTGTGTGTCTTCAGATTCCAAGCAGCCAAGGGAAGAACAAGAGGGTCCTCCCTCACTGATGGCAAATGTGACAGTGGCCTTGGAGGGTCTTGTCTTTGTCATCCTCCCCCAAGACTGTGAGACACCCCTGCAAGGTGAGATGCCTAATGGGGGTCACTTGCTTTGCTGATGTCCCCTCCTGCAGGAGAAGGGTGGACATTCCCTCCTGTGCAGTCGGGTGGCAGCTCTGCTGAGGCTGCTCCTGTGGTGCCTCTTCAGTCCCCGATGCCCCGTTGGAGTAGTTATTGAAGGAGACCTGGCCATGGTGGGGTGACCCTCTCCCAGCTGAAAGACTTGTGCAGTGACGGCGAAGGCTGAGCTGGCATTTCTTTTTGTCTTTGCGTCTGTAGCTTTATGACAACTATGTAAAGGGCGAACGTGACCGTCTACTCGGCCTGTGGCATCAGGTGGTCACCTTCCGCTGTCGTTTCCTGGAAATGAAGACTGCCACGGACCGGTGAGTAGAAGTTGAGGCCAGATCTTTTGCAGAAAAACATCGCTTCCCTTCGTAGCTGCCTTTTGAGCCTTGATGTTACGTTAGTTGTGGCTAAAGATGTGATTTCTCCTTTGACAGTCTGAAGCAGTGCCATTCAGCATGCTTTGGGCTATTTTCAGAATCCTTTTGTTTGATGCTGATTTTCAGATAAAACCGAGGGGCTCAGGCTATCAGCAATGCTGAGGCCCTGAGCAAATGACTGGATTATGGTGATGTTTGGGCACATTAACACAGACACAGGAGTATATGGACACATTGGAAGAGCCTCACCAAAGCTATGCATGTAGAGCAGTCTCTTTTCTAGAATGATGAAAATCTGCCTCAAATCTCACTGAGTTTCTTTTCCCATTTCTCTGATGGAAGGATCATCCATGAATATTTTTTTTTTAACTTCTAGTTTCCAGCTTACATTTATTCTGGTCAGTTCGTATCCGCTTATTCCTCTACCAACATTGTTGGGAGAAAGAAGAGTTTCTCTACCCTGCTACTGCATTTATCCAATTTCTTTTGCTTTGTTTGATACCTTTTTTATGATTGTTTTCTTGTTCTTGGACTCTCTGAGGTTCCTTTCTCACAGTTGTCTTCTACACAGTCAGAAGTAGCACAGCCATCACGGTACCTGCTCCTGGTGTCAGGATGCAATTTCAAACTCTGGGTTACTTTCAGCCATTTATCTTATTGGATTATAAGCCTTCCTTAATGTGTTGAGTGTGCCTGACCTACTATTTAATTCCTGTGTTCTTTGTGCTTTTTTGTTACAACATTTTAGGCTTTTTCTTGTACCACCTTCCTGAAATGTTTATTATGTAGGTATTGTTGTGAGCCTCTGAGCAGTCCACATGTTGATAATAATAGGCTGCTTAAGGCTGATCCCCCAGGTATAAAAGCTGGGGACCTTGGTAAAATTTCTTACATCTAGTAAAGATAATTAGAGTATGTTAATAAGATAGAGCAATAACAACAATTAATAAGAGTAATTAGAGGTCCTTGAAGCCTTCTGGCTGTGCCATACATTTCTTCTTATTGCTGGGGAGAAAACAGACTCATTCCTCAGCTATGGAGTAGACTCTTTGCTCACTTGCCAGGGTGTGTCCTGATCCCAGAGTGTCAGAGGAATGATTCGTCCCCAACAAAGATGTCCTCTTTCCTGCTCAAGTACGCGCTTCAGCAGCAAGTCAGCTGATAGACGTGGTGGCGTGAACGTTGGCTCTTCCTTTATTCTTTTTTCTTCAGAGATTTGTCCGAGCTGAAGGCAGAGCAAATGAGGCTTTCTGGATGTGTCATTGTCAACTGCTCCCGTCTGAACTCCGGCGTACAGCTCTGGGAGTCCCTCACTCTGGGCAGACCCATCCTGAAGGATCAGGTGCAGCAGGAAGCTGGACAGGACATGAACCAGAAGACTCAGGAAGTGATGTCCTTACAAGCCAAGGGGGACCTGGAGAAGAAGGAACTTCAGGACAGGTAAAAGTGTTTTCAACTTTGCTGTTCCTGACATTCTCTTCTGTGGCTGCCTCTTGCGTTCCTAGATGGGCTGTGTTCACGTTTAAACACACCCGTTCTGCAAGGCCTTGTTTTTGTCCAGAGTCAAACTAGTGCCTTCAACAGAAAGGAGGGAAAACAATGTCTGACTGCCAGAAGCTCTTCTGGGTAAGAGAAGACTGGAAAAGAGGTTGCATATTACAAGGCTCTTTCTATGAACTGATTCTTGGTGCGAGAGCAGCATAAAGAGAGCTCTGTCTCCGGTACAGCCCGTTTGCTCCCCAGGGCTGTGCTAAAGAAGTCGGGAGAAATTTGCCTCAGCCCCACCACAAGCGTTGTAGCCCCTCTGTACTGACAGTTCCTTGCAAATCTGAGTTCAGAAGGCCTTTGGAGGCTGGAACTCGATGATCTTTAAGGTCCCTTCCGACTCAAGCATTCTATGATAACAACGCACATATTAACCTGTAGAGATGAACGCTGCCTTTGCTGTATTTTCTGGGTTGAATTTTCTCTGCTGTGCTTCTGGGAGCTGCTTAGCTCTTTAACAGGTGATGGTGTGCAATGCTTTTGGAATGGCACGTGGACCTTCTCTTCTCAGGGTGATGGAGCTCTCAGCCTTGCTTGTACAGTCTCAGAAGCAGAACGAGGAGAAGGAGAAGACCATGAAAACACTTAACGACACTGTGGAGATTCTAGTATGTTTTTCCTTTATCTGGGAGATAGCCCAGTGTTTGCTCTCCAGCCTTAGCGCACAAGGAGGTTTGACTTGCTCCAGAGAAGGAGTGGTAGAGATGATAACTGTGTGGGAACATCAGGCACATTGCCAAAATATTCCTTGTGGTTTTGGCACACGTGGAGTGAGTCCAGGGGCAGACAGTGGCAGGGGAGCTGCAGGCAGTTCAGGTGTCTTCCTCAGGATGGCTGCACCAATTCTGCCTGTGCCTTAAAGTCTCTAGGGATCCAGGTTCCTTGGCATTGACAGCTTAATAGCAGTCTATAAAACCCACTGTTGGTCTTTCTCTTCTTAGTTTTAGCAAAGAAGTTGAATAGATGTGGGAAGGAGTATCCTGGAGTCGCCAGGGCTGAGGCTTGTCAGCAAGACTGCTGCTGAGGATGGGAATGCTACAGAGCAGAGCAGCTCTTCCCTGCCAACCCTTTCCTTATTCTGCTCTCAGGAAGCAAGTCAGTTGGAGAGAGAATATGAAGCTTCGTTGAGTAAAAGTGTCAAAGAAGAGAATCTTTCCCTGCAAAAGCTGATAAAAGATATAACTGAGGTGAGTACACACTTGGGACCACATCCCTATGAATTTGATTTAAAAGTACTTGAGGAAGGCAAGAGACTAGCCCAGGGAGTAGATACAGATGTTATATGCTGTCTGTGGTAACTACTACTGGCTGTTTAATTTTTATACTACTCTTCTGACCTAAAGCCTGTTATAACTCCCGCGTTGGCTGACCTGTGCACTTCGGCTGAGTCGCTAGAAGTTTCAGAACCTTTGCCTTCACTGTCTGGCTGAGGTCTCTCTAGGACTGTGCTTTCTGAGTTGGCTACTTGACATTCATATTCCAGGGTTTCTTGGAGGCTCCCCCCACCCTCCCTGAGCAGTGAAACTGCTCTTCAAACTTTTATAAAAGGTCAGTCGATGCACTTGCCAGCTCTGCTCCTGCGCTCTACATTCCCTGACCGTTATTGTCTCCCCAGAATTACAGCTGATTAAAGGATTGAGGGGTAACTTTAACTCACTTCTAAACTTCACTCTATGGAGGGGAGTTTAATCATCAAATCTCTTACACAGCCTCTCGCAAAGTCACTTCTTTCCCCTTATGTAGCCATTTTTATCCTCTTGTGCTACTGCTCAGAGTAATTATAAACATTAGCTTTTTCATTGCTGTTTTCCGGTATTCCTCAGCTTCCTTCTTCCCTGGGCAGAGTTAATGTTTCCTTTCATTGCTATTTCTGTGTTATTCTTGTGCTCATGTATGTGGCTCTAAGAAGCTAACGGAGACCAAAATCATTCCTGAGAGCCTCAAGAAACTGAGGGTTCAGGCAGCCTCCAGCCACTTCATGCTTGTTTATAGGATCTGTAGTAAGAAACCCCTGGAGTACTTGTGGCCACAGGGACAAAACTTCTTTGTTGACTGAAGAAATGAGACAATTGAGTTTTTAATGACTCCAGCATGAAGGGGGGGGGGGGGAAAGGAAACATAGATAAAGAAAACAAAGTAGAATGAGCAAAGAGTAACAGGTTGATGTGGGCTTTCAGGTGGTGTTAGATGACAGCGACAGCACGGTCGGCGTTATCTGCACTGATGGTTCCCAGCATGCGGAGTGCAGCAACATCCTCTCTTGTCTGAGCTCTGCCGATGCAGAGCGTGCCTTTGTGTTGGTTCAGGAAGTGCTGGTGAGGAGGCGAAGAGCAACACAGGTGAGGATTTCTGCTTGCCTTCACCCTGGCCACAGGCTCAGCTGCTAATGCCTCACTTAGGCTGAAACCTTTCCATTCACTCAGCCACTTTCCTTCTAGCCATCCCACTCTTGCCAGTCTCATCAGCTCTATGTTCTACTGCTTTTCTTTCCTTGATCTCCATCCCCTCATCACCGTTTTTGCCTTCAGGTGAGCTGTCTCTCTGCTTGCTGATTCTCCCAGCTATCTGGAGACATCTTTCCTGCTCCTCATTGCTTGTTTGTGCTCTTTCCCTGCCCATTCCTTGCAGGCCCTAAAAGAAGAGCTTTCTGCCAAGCAGGACTCTATCAGTTTGCTGCAGCACCAGCACAGGCAGCAGGAAGAGAAGTGCAGGAAGCTGCAGCAAAGGCTTGAGCAACTGGAAGAGGAATGCAAGACGTCCAGCAGCCACCAGCAGCACCTCCAGTCTCTGGTAGAAGCACTCAGAAGGTGAGTGTTTCTTCCTTTTCCTGCATTCTAGAGGCCATCTGATTTGAGTTCTGGAGTTCAGTGGTGTTATGGGCGAAGAACTTGCCTGTTCACCACGTGTGTGCCTCTGGCACTTTAGCGTCCTCCTGTCACTGCTTTTTATGCTCTAATGTGAATCCTAAGGCTGTCTTGGAGATTCAGAGCAATGTTGGAAGACAAGATGCCTCCCTCTTGACATGCTGTGTCTCTGTGGCCTGCTTTGGGTGCCCTTTCCTAGTCACTGCTTCTCACCAAAGGCAAAAGCCTGCCTTCCTTCCTCTTTCCCTGTGGTTACTTCATGAGGGGAAGAGCATGTTCTTCCTTACCGTGCTCCCCACAACTCCATCCTGGAATGATGAAAATGGGATCTGTGACTCTTCAGGCCTCTTAATTCTTCTGACTGACTCTTGTCTCTGCAGTGACTGTGCTAACCTCGAGAAAACCAGGGAAGAGCTACAGCAGCAGCTTGAAGCAACGGAGCACGAAGCCTCGTGTCTGCGTCGAACTAACACTGAACTGCAGCTGAAGGAAGACTCAGCCCAGGGGGAAAAGGTGGAGCAGCAAGAGAGGATGGAGAGAGTGTGTCATGACCAGGAGCTCCTGTGAGCGTTAAAGCTTTCTCTGGGCGGGGGTGGGTGTTGCTGGACTTTAGGAGGCCCAGCATAAAAGAGTTAATTTTACATGCTTGTCATTTGTAGCATAGGATGCTGAAGGGAGCACGTGGGCAGGTCTGGCTGCCTCCTTGTACGTTCGTTATCACCCGTTAAAAAAATCAACTCCAAACCTGGCCAGAGTAGTTGATGACAAGCATAAGCTGAAACAAGAGAGGTTCTGACTGAGTTTAAGGAGAACAAAAAGTCATGCAGCAGAACAGGTTGCTCAGAGAGGTTATGCAGATTCCATCTCTGGAAATTTGGAAGACCCAGCTGGATAGAGCCTTGAGCAACCTGGACTGATCCCATGGCTGACCCCAGCTGCTTTGAGCTGAAGATTGGGTTAGAGGCCTCCTGGGGTCCCAGCCAGCCTGAATCATCCTGTCATCCTATGAGTATTTGATTGGAAATTCATATGCATCTCCTCCCCACATAGATTGCAGGCTCTTTCATCGTTTCACTGCTGAAGGCAAGAGTAATTGTGGCAGTATTAATCTGGACTTAAAAAGTCTGTATTACTCCAAGAACTTGTATCCCATGTATCAAAAAGGAGAGAGAGAGAGGACTAAGATGCAGGAAGCTGTTGAGAGCACCTGAACTTTTTGGAAAGGTTCTGTGATTTCTGGAAGCTTGTTTTACTTTCTCAGTGCTGAATGTTTCGCTTCCATCAAGGGCAAAGAGTGATACAGCTCTGGTCAGGAAACGCCAGCGTTCTTGAGATGTAAATAGAAAGGAGTTGGAAATCATCCCAACTGCCATTTCTGGGATATAGGATGTGCTCTTGGGTTTGGAAACGAGAATTTTTTTACATTCAAAATTTTGTCTCTCTCCCCTTCTCATAGACTGAAGGACTTGGCGGCAGTTGAAGAAAAACAGTCCGTATTACAGCATGAGTTCGTGGTTGCGAGAGAGGCACTGGAGGAGTCGCACCTTCAGAGGGATCTGCTGAAGCAAGAGAACCATGAGCTTGCCATGGCCCTGGAGAAGGTATGGTCACCTTGTGATAGCAAGGCCAGCACAGATGCTGTTTCTGGCAATAGAAGACAGGGAACATGCTGTTTTCTTTCTTGGAAAATGGTGATGAGACCAGGCAGGTCTTCGGGGAAGTCAGTCCCCACGTGCTGATTGGGAGCGCTAAACTGGGAGTATGTCAGAGACACGCAGGGGATGGGGAGTTGCTGCTGGAAGGCAGGGATTTCCCTGCCTTTGTTGTCATGTTGTTCTTTTGTCTCTTCAGGCAGAGCAGTCCGTGGCAGAGCTGACAGGGGCTCAGAACAAGCTGAGAGCTGAAATAGCTGATCTACGTGTTGCAACAGCGAACATGAGCAGTATCAATGAGGCTCTTGCATTGGATAAAGTGGAACTGAACAAACTTGTGCTGCAGGTGAGCAGAGTTGCCAAAGATCTTGGCAGGTGTTTGTCTCCAGCTGCTGCTGCTTCCCAGACTTCTTGCCTCCCAAAAGTGTGACTGAGTATGGAAATGTTCCCTTTTCTGTCCAAGCCAAACCTTCTTCATTGTAAATCTTACTGTATTTTATTTCCTCTGTGCTTCCTTGATGGCAGCTGGAGCAAGAGAATGAAGCTCTGTCGGGTAAAGTGGAGGAGATGGAGAGAGCAAAGGTCTCTGCCCAGGAGAAGCTGGGCTTGTGTGAAAGAACAAATGAAGAGCTCTGCACAGAGAAAGCCCACCTGGAGCAGCTGCTGAAGAAAGCAGAGGAGCAACAAGAGGGGCTGCGGGAAGAGCTGAGGATCCTGGCAGAGGAGAAGGAAGAAACCCAAGAGAAACTCATCCAGGTGGGACCAAAACCTGGTGCTTCTGGGTGGGCATTTGGCTGCTTGGCTTGGTGAAGCTGTGTCTGTGTTGGCCTCCTTTTTGGCTTTGATAAGCTGCTGAGGGAGGATTGTGTTGTCCGTGAATCTGAGTGGGGCTACTACTCTCACATGTGGCAAAAGAAACAAACTGTGTAGCTCTGAGTCTTTTTTCTGACGCAAAAATCAGGGCTGCATGTTTCTATTTATGCTTTTTGTTGTGAAGTCTGCAACTTTCAAAACTCCATTTGTTTGAGCTTAGAGAGCGGGACAGAGCTGCAGGTTGATGTCTGCTGTCTTGTGTGGCTAAGGATGGGAATGACATCTTCAAATTGTTGAAATTGTATTTTAAGAGATACACGCAACTTTGGCTGGAGAGCTGCCCGGCAGAAAAGGACCTGGGGGTGTTGGTCGACAGCAGCTGAAAATGAGCCATTGGTGTGCCCAGGTGGCCAAGAAGGCCAACAGCATCCTGGCCTGGATCAGGAACAGCGTGGCCAGCAGGACGGGGACAGTGACCGTTCCCCTGTACTGGGCACTGGTGAGGCCCCACCTCGAGTGCTGTGTCCAGTTTTGGGCCCCTCACCACAAAAAAGACACTGAGGGGCTGGAGCGTGTCTAGAGAAGGGCAACGGAGCTGGTGAGGGGTCTGGAGCACAAGTCTTGTGAGGAGCGGCTGAGGGAGCTGGGGGTGTTCAGCCTGGAGAAAAGGAGGCTGAGGGGAGACCTTCTCGCTCTCTCCAACTCCCTGAAAGGAGGGTGTAGCCAGCGGGGGTCGGTCTCTTTCTCCCAAGGAACAGACGATGGGACAAGAGGAAACGGCCTCAAGTTGTGCCAGGGGAGGTTTAGATGGATATTAGGAGCAATTTTTTCACTGAAAGGGTTGTCAAACATTGGGCCAGGCTGCCCAGGGCAGTGGTGGAGTCACCATCCCAGGAGGGATTTAAAAGGCATGTAGGTGTAGCACCTGGGGACACAGTTTAGTGGTTGTTTTGGCAGTGTTAGGTTTACAGTTGGACCCAATGATCTTGAAGGTCTTTTCCAACCTAAATGATTCTATGATTCTAATATTCTATTAATTGTTAGAGGCTCTTTAGGCTTTGAGGAAGAAGATGAGAAATAGGTGATCGCACAAGACTCTTCACTCTGGATTAACTGATTTTGGTTCCCTGGAAAAAGAGCTTGGGATAATCATGTCACTGGAGGAGATTAGGGAGTTTGTCATCATTTGGATGTCAGATCCATATTGTACAGTCTCAGGTGTTACGGGATAACTTTGAGAGAATTGTTTGTTTCTGATGGTCTGTTCTCTGTTCGATACTCTTAGTTTTGGAGTTGGTGGTTTTTCTGGCACACACTCGGCAGAGGTGTTATACGGAAAAAAAGCTAAAAGATCATGGTTAATCTTCAAGCTTGAATACCAGCAGGGTATATGGGACAACGTCTTTTTTAAGACAAGGAAAAGGTATTGTTGACCTGAACTACTGTACAAAGAGATTGTAGCATCTCTTTGGCCACATCAGCCAGACTCTCAGATACTGCTAAATGACACTGCTCAGTGCAAGGGCTGTTTCCATGCCAGGTGTCACCTCATTGCGTCCAACTGCTTTACACACTGAAGTAGGTGACACTTCTTTCTTTTTCTTTTCTAGAAGGAGAAACCATGTGTATTTTTCCTTTCTTCAGCGAGTAAAGTTGCATTTGCTCAACCTTTTCTGACTATTTCCAGCTCTGGAGTAGATTCTGATAGAATTTTCAACTGCAAGGTGGCAGTTCTGGAAAATGCAGTACTTTTGCAGGGAGACACGTGGTCTGGGTTATGTATGTTTGTCGTGAAGGAGCTGTCTGATCCCTGGCAACCAGTAGGGCCTTCCACGTTGCTTTCAATTTGACAGTGCCAGTGCCTTCTGGCAGCCCAGGGTGGTATTAGTGCGATGTACAGCAGATGCTCTTAAACTTTCCACCCACAGCACAGAAGCTCTTTCTCCTTGAGCTGGTTCAGAAGTGTCCCTGGCTGGTTCTGCACCCAGCTCCAGAGAAAGGACTCTCCCTGCATTTTGTCCCACTTTCAGGTTCACCAGCAGGAAGAGTGGGCTCGCAGTGGCCCGGAGCAGTTGTGCCAGGAGTCCTCTGGCCAAGGGCAGGCACTGGCCGAGGCGTCCGCAGAGAAGGAATTGCTGGTGCGGGAGAAGGCTGCCCTGGAGGTGCGACTGGCAGCCGTGGAGCGGGACAGAGAAGGCCTTTCCGAGCAGCTGGCAGAGGCCAGGTAAGGGCAGGGAGGAGACCCTGGGCAGGGCATTCTTTGATGTCTGTGCTGATAAAGGTGGTCATCGTTGCACCGGGATTTATGGCATCCTGTGTGCTTTCCACTTCCATGGAGAGAAAAACTTGGCTCTGAGTTGAGGCATAATTAAACCATGGAGGCGTTTCCTGAATCCTCAAGCTTCTCTTTGGTCTTGGGTTGTTTTTCTGTGCCTTTGAACATCGGTCTTGCCTTATGCAGCAGTTTGACACAGCCTCTTCAGAATTTGAGGCTATTGCTTGCAGACGTTGTGAGCAGGACGCTGCCCTTCAGGGTGAAGCCAGAGGCTCATGCAGAAAATCTGGAGGGGCTTCTGTTTCTACGCGAAGGCGTGCTAAGTGTGGTGCAGGACCTAGAGCTGGTGGCAGCAGGAGCAGGGAAACCTCTCTGGAATTCTCGCCAGTCTTCAGGGCTTCTTGCCCATCGCTGATGTCTGTTAAAATGGAGCATATTTCCTTTGGAGGGCCAGAGACTGGCGTCATCAGAACCAGGGGCTTGTTCTCCTCCTTGAAGGTACAGCCTCCATTGTCCATCCCAGTCTTTCTTGCTGGCACAGACGGTGTGGGCGCAGCTCCCCGTGTGCCAGGGATCAGACAGCAGCAATTTCAGATGTGGTTACTGCCATCGCATTGGGCTGGGCTCTCTGTGCTCTGCCAGGTGACAAGGGAAGCCTGGCCATTCCCTTGGAGGGGCCCACGTTGCTATTGGAAATGGCAGACATGGGCTTTCTGTGTACGAGTTTCCACGCAACCCCTTTTCTGTAGGCAGGGATAGGGATCTTGAACCACTTCCGAGTGGAACAACTCCCTGTGGGTGTCAGGAGCAAGCAACTCCTTTCTCTCCGTGTTCACCATTTGCAGGTCAGTGAAGGAGACCCTGGAATCCAGCCTGTTTGAGGCTCAGCAGCACTTATCTCAGCTGGAGATCTCCAGGACTCATCTTGAAATCCAGCTTCACACAGTCACGCAGGCCAAGGAGGTGATACAAGGTGAGACCCTCATGTTTCTGGTGATGCCCCTGCCCAGGGAAGGTGGTATAAAACTGTCGTCTGAAATCTGGGTTCTTTACCTGGTGTGCAAGCCAGTAACATGCAGAGCACAGGTATTTCCAATTTTATTCCATTAATGCGCAGAAACGGGGTGCTCCTTCCAAGGGAGCACACCTTAGTATCAAAAATGTCCCTTTTTATACACTGTTTATTTCATATTCTAACTATTAATACATTCATTGTTATTCTCTTTAATGATTGGTCAAGATTTCTTCGCTTCCTATGTAAATTAGCGCACAGACTCTTGTTTTCTTCTTGCGTTGTTCTCTTTTGAGTAGGTGGTATCATGTGGGGAGGTGGTCAATGAGTCGGTGATCTCCCCCTGCCAAAATTCCCTTTTGCCTACTTCTCCTCTAATCTTGGCAGTTCCAGGTGGTTTTCTTGGTTTGCTGACCAAGCCAACAGTTCATCACTCTCTTGACAGGCATATCCTGCTTATCAACCTATTTCTCTATAAATGATCAAATAGGGTTGGGGCCGTATAGATGACTCTGGGCAGCAGCAGCAGGTTCCCTTGGTTGCTTCGATTACACGTTACATTTCATTTTTCTAGTTAATACCAATTTTACTACAACAAAACCAGCTCTCCTGTCCGCAGAGCTTCTGAGGAGTGAAGGAGCTGGAGACAGATCCCTCCTACACTGAAATTCAAAGGGTCAGTACAGTCAGAACCACTGTTTGTGCCGACTCTGGATCTCGCCATTTGTCGTGTTTGCAGGGGAAGTGAAGTGCCTTCAATGGGAGCTGGAAGCAGAGAGATCTCTTCTGAAGCAGGAGCAGGAAAACATGGTGCAGCAGCTCCTGCAGAAAGAACAGCAGCACGACGACACCCTCAGACTTCAGGAGACCCATCACAAAGTGGAGATAAACAAGCTTCTGCAAGAGCTGGTAGGAAACAAGATGCTTCTGACTCCTTCAGGCCAGCTTTGTGGGCTGGCTTTAGGAGAAGAACAGTCTGAGCGTGTGGATGGCAGCCATCATCTGTCACAGGCCACACGGGGCCAGGCCAGGCAGCAGAGCCCGTGGCTCCTACTTGAAGGCTCGTGAAGAGCCACAGGACTCTGCTGGGACAGTAAATGCAGCCCCAGGTTGTGTGTGGGCGTAGGACAAGTTGGGCAGAAGGTTGGGTGGTCCCACCCAAAGCATGGCAGCGAAGGGGTGGGCTCTAACCAGACTCCCACCTGCCATGGAGGAGACTCTGAACATCACTGTCAGCTGCCCTCGTGGGAACTTAGTTCCTTTCTGCCTGTCCTTTGGTGGGTGACAGAGGTGTTGAAGCAGACAGAACAGGCCCCTTGTCCCTGGTACCTGAGGTGGTGGCTTGTCTTGTGATGAGGGCATGAGGGTATGGTCTCTTTCTGACCCTGCTGTCCATCTGCATCTTTTCATTGCTGAAAAGGGAGCTGAGCTGTGAAAATAGAGACTCTGAGACCAAAGGGAAATGCTGAGGAGAGAGGTGCTGGGAAACAGGCAGCCCTCAGAGAGGGGAAGGTGACATCTCCTTCTGTTCCACCTGCTGACCCTCCTTGGAAGTTCCGTAGTAGGACGTGCTTTATGGGGGGCACAAAGCCACTGCTGTGCCGTGTTCAGCAGGGGGGTTGTGGGAGGGATGAAGTGTCACATTGTTTTGAGGAGCTTGGCTTGGAAGAATCACAGAATGGTTTGGGTTGGAAGGGACCTTAAAGACCACCCAATTCCAACCCCCTGCCCTGGACAGGGACACCTCCCACCAGACCAGGCTGCTCAAAGCCCCGTCCAACCTGGCCTTGAACCCCTCCAGGGATGGGGCAGCCACAGCTTCTCTGGGCAACCTGGGCCAGGCCCTCACCACCCTCACAGCAAAAATATCTTCCCCAGATCTCATCTCAATCTCCCCTCTTTCAGTGTCAAACCCTTCCCCCTCACCCTATGGCTCCCCTCCCTGATCACAAGTCGCTCCCCAGCTTTCCTGGAGCCCCTTGAGGGACTGGAAGGGGCTCTGAGGTCTCCCTGGAGCCTTCCCTTCTCCAGGCTGACCCCCCCCAACTCTCTCAGCCTGTCCTCACAGCAGAGGGGCTCCAGCCCTCCCAGCACCTCCGTGGCCTCCTCTGGCCCCGCTCCAACAGGTCCATGTCCTTCTGCTGTTGGTGACCCCAGAGCTGGAGGCAGCACTGCAGGGGGGTCTCCCCAGAGCAGAGCAGAGGGGCAGAATCCTCCCCCTCGCCCTGCTGGCCATGCTGCTGGGGATGCAGCCCAGGATGCAAGGGGGCTTTCTGGGCTGCAAGCTTCATCCTGAAGTCTTTTTCTCCACTCATTAGGCAAGCGAGCGTGAGGGGCACCATTCAGAGCTGCAGGTGATGCTGGAGCAATGGGAAAAAGAGAAGGCAGAGACAGAAGGTGAGCATGAGAAGAAACTGCTTGATATGAAGCAGGAAGTTGCTACCATGCAAGCTGAACAAGAAGAGGAACGAACCAGAATCGAAAATGCCAAGCAAGAGGTAAAGACTGTGAAAGGAGAATTTGTGTGGTTTTTTGCAAGGCTAGAGCTGTGGGAGATGGCTGGATATCGGGCTGCGTGGAGCATCCCCTACGTGTTTTCTCCATTGAATTTGGTGAGGAGAAAGGCGAGCAGGGCTATCTCTGGGACTAGGAATGAGACCCCTCATAGGAAGCCAGGGAGAAACGTCCCCTTTCGGTTGAGATTCCTGGGCTGCTGTTGTGTTCTGGTTTTTTTAAGACTTACCTCAGAGTATCTTCACAGTTCTCTTAACGGCCCTCCTTTGATATTTACTGATAAGTGCTTATAGCTTTAACTACTTTTTAAGTCCAAACTGAGTTTGTGGGGCTGAATCCCCACAAGGATGGGATTTTTGTTTGAGAGGGACAGAGGATTGCATCAGGAGTGTTGAGAAAAGGGGGGGAAAAAAAATTAAAGACTCTTCTGAAATATTTTTGAGCGGTAAATCAGAGGTGTCTTCTGGGCTGTGTTTTAAGTCACTTGCTGGTAAGCTATTTTGTGCCCAGATCTGTGCTAAAGCAACCCTGTCATACACTGAGAGACCTTGTGTCCTAGTCAAAGTCCTCTCTGTGCAGACTGCTGAGGGACAGCAGTACCCCCAACTGTTCCACGGGCATCGAAATGACAGGCCAGCACTCAGAGATGACAGTGTGTCCCTGTAATGTCAGTACTTTACCCAACTTAACTGAATACCTTAAAACAGAAGTAATTTTTACCAAATCCACTTAGAACACATGAGTTTTCTAAAGGAGCTGTTAACTTCAGCCCTCTGGCAGCCTTGCATTCTCTCAGCTGCTGAAGATGCAAAAGTCGCTGTTGAAAGACAAACAGGACCCAGCAGAAGCTGGGAGATACCCTCACCAGCAAGGTGAGACCCTTGAGAAATGCCACGCGTTTTCCTGTTAGAAGACTAAGAGTTTGTTGGGGATTCAATCACAGATGGACCATGGCTGGACCGTGTTTCCACTGCCAGTCTCACTTAGGAAGCTGTGTCTCCAAGTGGAGAGATGATGACCGAGGAAACCAGCAGTGTAGTGCTCTGAGAATGTGTGAGCCCATCTGTCTTTGAGTCTTGCCACACAAATTTTGTATGGGAAGTTTAAACCCGTCTTCTCTGTATTTCTGTGCAGGTCCTGCTAGAAATGGAGCGTGAGAAGAATGCTTTGTTAGAGACACTACTGCAAACCCAGGGAGAGCTAAGAGACACCTACCAGCAGGTAGAGCAGCTCAGGCAGGAGGTGAAAGAGCAGCAAGAGAACCGGCAGGTGAGTCTGACAAGTAGGGTAGGCTGAAAGAACAGGCAGTTGGCAGCTGGACATAAGCTGAGAGAGGCTGGAGAGCCGGGTAACAGTGTGAAGGGCAGTAACAAGGCAATAAAACACAAGTCCTGGGACTGAGGAGGCAAGGGCTATTGCAAGCAGGAAAGCACTGAGCTGGGTAAGCTCCAGAGATGAGCAACTGGAAGGAAGGGTTACAGTGGAAGCAGAGCTGGGTGGTAAAGCAGAAAAGCAGTGACTGAAGGAATGTGATTTTTGAGACAGAAAGAGGAAAAAGCTGAACCTGACGGCAGAGTCCTGGTAACGTGCTCTCCATTTGTGTTTACAGAACATCACAGAAAAGCTGCAGGAAACTCAGAGTGAGATCAAGGCAGTGGAGAAGAGGCACAAGGAAGAAATCAAAACCATCAAAGAGGAAATGAATATCCTTCTTCAGCAGAGGGATGCTCTACAAAAACAGGTGACTGAAAGAGCAGTAGCTACTCCAGTCATCCAATAGGTGCTCTCTCCCCTTCTTGCCTTTCCATTGCAGAGCAGGCCGAGGGGGTAGTCCCTCTGACTGCCACCCTACTGTCCTCTCCATCCCAGCTGGTCTGAAGGAGACTTACTGGTCAGCAGCTCAGCTGCTGCCCTGGACAAATGGGGTTTTGCTTGTTTGCCAGCAGCCATCAGAGTGGATTTCTGCTGGCCTGTTAACTGCTAGTCTTGTTTTCTAAGGTGTTTTTTTCAGGTGAACATGGGGAACCACTTATTTCAAAATTTAAGTCAGCTGCATTCGTTGTGAGTGTGGTATTCTCTCATAGGGTGAAATTTAAAGCTGCTGTTTCCCTTTCCTCACAGTATATGATATGGCTGACAGTGAGAAGCTGTAGTCTTTGACTGCTTTGTTATGTCTTACTTGAGGTGGAAGAGTTGACATCTCAGCTAGCAGCCTCCGAGGAGTCCCAGCAAGAGACTGGCCGCAAAGCTCAGCAAGATCTGAGTGAGGCACAAGAGCTGTCAAGGCAGAAAGTGCTGGAGGTGGTGCACCTCCAGAAGATGCTGGAGGAGAAGAGGAGTCAATGGGAGGAGGTAGAACGTCAGAACAAGGAGCTGCAAGTGTGTCTGCAGGCCTTGGAGGAGGAAAGAACTCGATGGGAAGAAGTAAAGCGTCACAACACAGAATTTCAGGCTTCGTTGAAGGTCCTAGAGAGTGAAAATGCCAGGTAAATGAAGGCCTGTGAGACTCTTGGTCCTGTTTAATGCATTACCTTTTGCAGATCTTTGCATATACGAGTGGCTCTGGCAGCGTTTCCGAAACAGCAGAGTTCTGAACTATCCATGTTTCATTTTCTTGATGTTGTGTTTCATTTTCTTTTCTCTTAATCCTTCAATTGCAGTTTTTCTGACGACAATGGCTTTTGGAGAGTAGTCCTTCCTTAAAAGGAGGTGTTCTTTTGTTATGTTGGCATGTTAATACTGTTCAATGAAACTTTCAGGAACACACCAAAGGAGGCAGGTGGAGCTGCAGCGTAATGAGCTTAGGTAGATCCATCAGCTCTGCCTTGGCTCCAATAAATTTTAAACATTTGGGATTCGTGTTGGTCTTCCACGCTGATACCTTTGGTTGGCAGAAGCCATCTTAAAACCATGATTTTGAGCTCAGCCAGATTCCCCTCTGAGGCACCCAAGAAACAAGAATGTTTCTTATTGCCATCTGTTTCCTCGTTCCTCCAAAACGTTCCTTGAGTCTGGAGAGGCTCAAGCAGGGTCGCTGCCAGCCCCAGCAGTTATGGCTGTTAGTGACTATCCAAGGAATACAAGAGAGGAGAGGAAGGGTAGGTAGGCTACTTCAGCTGGTAAAGTCCTGCCAATCTGCAACACATAACTTTATTGAAGAGGAGAAATAAAAGGCAATGCACTCTTGCTTCCCCTCTGAGGGATACCCAGTAGGGTATTTAGCCTGTAATTCACCTTTCTTTTGTGGAAACGAGCGTAGTGGGCACATGCTTGGGTGTGATGGGCCAGCCTGGCTTAGGACTGAACCAGCAGCCTAGTTGTTCAAACACCAGGACACAAAGCCACTCTCCCCTTGGTGCTAGAAGTCCTGAGTTTATTCAATGTTATACCATGTAGTAATGAGTTACATGTTCTCTTTCAGGCTGACTCTGTCTCTGGAAGAGAAGGAACTGAGCCTCAGGACCCTGGAAGAAAACAGCCTTGCCCAGCACAACGAGGTGTCTCAGCTTCTTTCTGCTATTCCCCAGGCCCAGCAGCTCCATTCAGAGCGCAGAAGAGAGATACCTCTTGCCCTCTCACACACATACACAGCTTCACTTCTGAGGTCGGAAAGCACAAAAGCCTGACAGTTTGACGTTTCCTTTGGGCACGGGGAAACTTCCCTTTGGCCCCTGAGCCTCCAGATACCCGTTTCTGGCTTTTTTTGCTCGGTTTGAATCCTTGGCTTTGTGCCTTTTGTTTCCAGTGTGGGTTTTTTACTTGAAGTAACTTCTCCTTTGTTCCTTCCTCTGCTTTCAGCTCCGCTGCCTCAGTAGCAGCACTGTCCCTGAGGCTCTGTGCGTCTCTTCTAGATCCAGTCGCTGCAGGAGGTGGTGCTGGAGAAGGAGGCCAGCCTGGCAACGCGAGAGGAGCGGCTGCTGCAGGATCTGGAGGAGTCCCGAGCAGGCCAGCGGTGCCTGAGGGACTCTTTGCGCATGCTGGAGGTCGAGATGTCTGAACTGCGTCTGAGGCTTTGTAGCACAGAGAACAGAGCAAAGGCATTGGCCACGGAGTGTCAGCAGGCCAGCAGTGCCCACTGGGAAGCCCAGTCCCAGCTGGATGAACTGCGGTTGGTTCTCCACCGCCTGATCTGTGACAGCAGAGACTTTGTCACTTGGAGTTCAGGCAAGTGTGGGGCGCTGGGTTAATGATGCTGTAGAGCACATATAAGAGAGCAGATGGAGGGAGGGGGGTGGTTCTTTGTAATCCTGATGTGATAGACTCATCCTTTCAGTTGAGGCTGACTCAAGCCTTGGGAAGTCTTGAGAGCCTGACCTCCCTGTAGAGAGATAAGTCTGTGTCTGTACAGGGATTTCTCAGCACCAAAATGAAATGTGCCAGCATTTCACTTTGAGCCAGCAATGAGCCAGCAATGTGCCCTTGTGGCCAAGAGGGCCAATGGAATCCTGGGCTGCGTAGGGAAGAGTGTGGCCAGTAGGTCGAGGGAGGTCATTCTCCCCCTCTGCTCTGCACTGGTGAGGCCACAACTGGAATACTGCGTCCAGTTCTGGGCTCCCCAGTTCAAAAGAGACAGGGAACTACTGGAGAGAGTCCAATGATTGGAGCATCTCCCTTACGAGGAAAGGCTCAAAGAGCTGGGACTCTTTAGCCTGGAGAAGAGAAAGCTGAGGAGAGACCTTATCTACGTTTACAAGTATCTAAAGGGCGGGTTGAAGGATGATGGAGCTGGACTCTTTTCAGTTGTTTCCAGCAATAGGATGAGGGGCAACAGGCACAAGCTGGAACGTGGGAAGTTCCATTCAAATATGATGAAAAACTTCTTTACAGTGAGGGTGACAGAGCACTGGAACAGGCTGTGGAGTCCCCTTCTCTGGAGATCTTCAGGACCCACCTTGATGCAGTCCTGAGTAATGTGCTCTGGGCAGCCCTGCTTTAGCAGGGGAGTTGGACTAGATGATCTCTAGAGGTCCCTTCCAACTCTGACAATTCCGTGATTATGTGAAATAGGGCCCGAGTTATGTCAAGTCAATAGGGCACATGCATTCTTCCCTGGGGCAGTGCTGACATTTGTGGTTATCGAAGTAACGTTAGCCTGTGGCACACGTCTTGCTGTCCCATGTGCTCTAGGATGATGTCAAAGGCACTGCCACCTTCTCCTGGGTATAAAGAGGCCTTGTTTGTTGGAGACCCTTCATAGAATTGTAGAATTGCCTGGGTTGGAAGGGACCTTTCAGATCATCTAGTCCAACCATCAACATAACGCTGCCCCAACCGTCACTAAACCATATCTCTAAGCACTACGTCTACCTGTGTTTTAAATACCTGCAGGGCTGACGATTCCACCACTTCCCTGGGCAGCCTGTTCCAGTGCTTGATAGCCCTTTCAGCGTAGTTAAAGCTTGAAACAGAATGGCTTCTCTCCTCAGAACAGGGTAATGTCTGGGACCTGACTGTTTCTCAGGCCAAGGACCTCCTTGCAGAGCTCACGGTGGACAGGGTGACAGCAGCACTACAAGACCTGCGCCAGCACCTGAAGCAGACTCGGCAAGATCAGGTACCGTCTGCCCAGCGCATCCAGAATCCTGTGCCTCTGCCAGACTGAGCTGACGAGGAGAGTGCCAAAGCCAGAATGGGTGTAAGCTCTCATAGGCCAGGTTGGCTTGCTGCCGTGGGGAGCAAGGGAGTCATGGTCCCATCTGCCGTTACTGTCCAGCTGCCCCCTCCTGCCTTGGCTCTTTCTGCCTTAGCGTTTGTACCTCCTTGTCTCCTGCCAGCAGTGGCTCTGTGAGGTGGTTCATTCTCTTCTTACCTCTTCCAGAATGATGCGAGGAAGAAGATACAGGACTTGGAGCTGGAGCTGAGAGAGAGGCAAGCTGAGAGGGACCGTTTCAGTGCCCACAATCAAGAGCTGCAGAAACAGTTGGCTCAAAGCCAGGAAGGTACAGCTTCTCCTTTCCACCTCACCAGTGGGGATCTCTGATACCACACAAAGGAAAAGTGCAGTGCCCAGAGGTGGGAAGAGGAAGGAAAACAAGCAACATGAGATTTAGTGACAGAACTACCAGGGAAAGCTTTTGATAAGAGGAAGATCCAGTGCGTCTGGCTGTGCTACTGGTGATGCCTTTCAGGTCACATGTCACTGCTGAGTAGGTGTAGCTTGATGCCTCACAGCATCCTTCTCCCTATGCTCTTTATTGATTTCCTTTTCTTCTTACATGGCAGATTCCCAGAGCGTTCGTTCAGTGTTAAGCTCTTGTGTTACTGCATCCTTTCTTCTGCTGCTTTTCCTCCTCCCCTGGTACCTAGTCCTTCTGCATTCTTCTTACCTGCTTTCTTACCGATACTGATTTGGTGTCTGAGCTCACAGCCATAGCAGACACCATTTCTAACTTCCCTGGCCACTTCTTACTTAACCCTTTGGTAACACGTTCACATTGCGTTTATCTGTAAACTGTTCTTCATGTGTAACTGGTCACCGCTTCCTTGAAGCCCCAGGCCATCCTAGTGCCTCCAGGGCTATTAGCCTCCCTGTATCATAGCTGGACAGGCGTCTCTGCTCCTTTCTCTGTCATTGCTTTCCTGCTCTCCGCTTCAGAATTGCTTTTTCATCTCATTGTCTCGTTTTCCTTGTCTCAGGCTACAGGAAGAGCAGAGTGTGGGCACTGCTCACTGCCTCCCCCACGGGCACATGCACTGCCTTTACCTGTTCAGTATTTCTTCATGTTCCCTCTCTGAGATGGAATGGCTGATCATTTTTCAGACTCTTTACAGGAGAGTTTTCCAGGCCTTAGATCATCACTTTTTCTGGAACATTCATAGTTTTTACTACATGTGTCACATGATAACAGCTTATATACTTTACATTCTGCCACTGGATGGATCCTGCTTGTCCCACTAGTTGGTTCTTTCTGTCTCTAGTTTCTGTCTACAAGTTCAGTCTCTTAGTTTAATTTTAGTTAGCAGAAGAACAAACACATTTTCGTATTCTTCTGAACCTCGCTGCTTTCATTCTTCTTTTTTACTCTGCCTGGAAGTTTCCTTTATTTATGTCTGCTTTGAAAGCCCTTGTGGGTTTAGGGCCTGGGAAACACAGGCAGGCAGATGAGAGAATCATGTTTTCTCTGTAGGACGCAAATTACTTTGGTTTTGCTTCACTTTTAACTTTCACTTTCTCCTCCTCCTTCTCTGCTGCAGAGATCCAGGTGGCAGAACGCAAGCGGAACTCTCAACAAGCTGCCCTGCAGGAAGAGGCTGCTGCTCTAAAGGAGGAGGCTGTGGCTCTACATCAAGAGGTGGCGTCTTTGAAACGGAAGCTCGAGAGTGCTGAGAAGCAAAGGAAGGATGTCCTGGTGAGGCTGGCAGATGCCAGGAAGGGCCATTTCTTTCATATTTTTTAGCCTTCTGCAAATAATTCTAAGGAGCAACTTTTTCCAGTGGAGAGCTGATTTGGGGTGATCTTGTACAGGTTCAGTCCAAGTCTGAGAAGATCAAGTGTACACAAATGCTGACCAAGCTTCTCTCATTTTCCCCTTCCTTCCACTCATCATTCCTTGTTTCCCAGACTTTCATTTTCCAGCCAGGCCCTGTAGCTGAATGAGCAGGGTCACCACCTTGAGTAAGAGCAGACAGTCCAGAAAGGAAACATCATGAAGATGACCAATAGCACAGACTGTGGGGAGACCACAGACTGCTTGATACAAGAGCAGAAGAAAATTGCTTATACCAGTGGTGTAACCTTATATATATATACATATATATGTAACCAGTGGCATAACCTTTTTATTTACCTTATAAAAAGGTAAACAAAGCGTTCTCTCTCTTGTCTTCCTCCCTAACAGAGAGAACATCATCACACCACTGCCTTAATCATGCTTAGTCTGGACTTTAAACTGTGGCTGCAGTTCTGGCAGCTCCTCCCCAAAACAACACCCAAGAGCTAGAAGAGGTTCAGAGAAGGGCAAAAAGGAAGATGGGACTGGCTGAGAAAGTTGGAAAGGATGCATCCTGAAGGGTGGTGCAGGAAAGGTCTACACCATCCCGACAGGCAGGGAGAGAGGGGGCAGCCGTCATTCCCACTCCTTTCCAAGAGCTGACCCAGAGCCGTCTGATGAAGGCAGCGAGAGCCACGCTGCAAACAGATGCCAGGAGGTGGAACACTTCCAGCAGAGTAGACCTGGGGAACTCCTTGAGAAACGGTGTTGTAAATACAGCAGGTCTGGGTGGGCTCAGGAGGAGACTGAAGGTTCTCACAAGCTGCAACGGTGCTGGGCTTGGGGAGGTATCATCTAAGTCTGCCCCACTCTTGGGCTTTTTTCCCTGGGTGTGCGCTTACAGGCACCGTGACATACAGGAGACCAGCACAGACATTTGAGGCAGTGCAGCTGGTTTTACGTGATCAACACTTGCCCACTTCCCCATTTACAATGACTCCAAAAATCAGTTACAGGCAGAGGTTGATAAATATAGTACAGTTCCCAAATCTTTAGTAAGAGACGGGAGAAAATTTACATTTTTCAGAGAAGTAAAAGAGAGCATCTGTGGATCAGTGGCCAGTCCAGCCCAAACCACGACAACATCCAACAGGGAAGCCAACTGAATAACTCCAATTTTCTCCTAAAAGCTCAAACTTCAACCCTTGCCCACTACTGGACCAGGAGCTCAAATTTAGCACGAAACCCAGACATATATATATATATATGGAATTACTGAATCTTTTCCTCCCTGTTTTGCAGCATGAACGGGACAGACTGCAAGCAGCTAAAGAAAAACTGGTATGGGAGGTAAAACTTCTTCAGGAATCAGTCACAGCCTCTGAAACCCGAGCAAGTACAGCAACAGATACAAATCACTCCCTCGCACAAGAACTCCAAACTACACTGTCCATCTTAAAAACGAAAAATGAGGAAGTGGAAACACAGTGGGAGAAAATCCAGATGCTCCAGAAAGAGGCAGCAGAGGTGAAAGCTTTGCAGGAGAATCTCACTCATGTGACTGCCATCCTGTCAGAGCGGGAGGGAGAAATGAAGTTGTACCAGGAAAAGATGAGAATGATGGAAAAGCAGAAAGAAATGCATAAAACTGCTCTTGATGAGATTATGAAGGAAATAACAGAGAAAAAAGAGAAGACAGAATCCCAGCAAGAACAGATACAGGAGCTGGAGAAGCAGCAAGAAAAACAAAGGATTGCTGTAAGCAAGATGAACAAAGAGCTGGAAGAGAGGGACCAGCAGGTCAGATCCCAGCAGGAACTCATACGGGAGCTGGAGAAGCAGCGAGAGATGCAGAGGACTGCGGTGAGCAAGATGAGCAAAGAGCTGGAGGAGAGGGACCAGGAGGTCAGATCTCAGAAAGAACAGATACAGGAGCTGGAGAAGCAGCAAGAATCGAAGAGGACCATGGTGAGCAAGATGAGTAAAGAGCTGGAGGAGAAGGACCAGGAGGTCAGATCCCAGCAAGAACTGATAGGGGAGTTGGAGAAGCAGCAAGAATTGCAGATGGCTGTTGCCAACAAGATGAGCAACGAGCTGGAGGAGAGAGACCAGGAGGTCAGATCTCAGAAAGAACAGATACAGGAGCTGGAGAAGCAGCAAGAGATGCAGAGGACCATGGTGAGCAAAATGAGGAAAGAGCTGGAAGAGAGAGACCAGGAGATCAGATCCCAGCAAGAAGAGATACAGGAACTGGAGAAGCAGCGAGAGATGCAGAGGACTGTAGTGAGCAAGATGAGCAAAGAGCTGGAGGAGAGGGACCAGGAGGTCAGATCTCAGAAAGAACAGATACAGGAGCTGGAGAAGCAGCAAGAAAAACAAAGGATTGCTGTAAGCAAGATGAACAAAGAGCTGGAGGAGAGAGACCAGAAGATCAGATCCCAGCAAGGACTGATAGGGGAGCTGGAGAAACAGAAGGAATTGCAGATGGATGCTGTCAACAAGATGAGCAAGGAGCTGGAGGAGAGAGACCAGCAGGTCAGATCCCAGCAGGAACTCATACAAGAGCTGGAGAAGCAGCGAGAGATGCAGAGGACTGCAGTGAGCAAGATGAGCAAAGAGCTGGAGGAAAGAGACCAGGAGGTCAAAACTCAGCAAGAACAGATACAGGAGCTGGAGAAGCAGCAAGAAAAACAAAGGATTGCTGTAAGCAAGATGACCAAAGAGCTGGAGGAGAAAGACCAGGAGATCAAATTCCAGGAGGGGAAAATAATGATTCTAGAACAACACGGTACATCACAAGTCAGGAATCTGCTTGTGGATCTTGATCATATGAAAGGAAACTTGAAGGAGCAACACTTAGAGCTTATGTCTCTGACTCAGCAGATCCAAGAACTGGAAAAGGAGAGAGAAGAGGCGAAATCTCTGCAGGCAAGCCTGGAACACCTGAGGGCAGCTCTGAAGGACAGAGAGAGTGAGTGTGATTCCCAAAGGGAGCAGTTAAGACTCTTGCAGCAGTCCAGGGAACAACAAGAGGGGCACCTACAAGAGCTTCATGGTAAAGTAGAAAAGATGACACTTTCTTTATCTAAAAAAGATCAAGAACTTGAATCACAAAAGCAGCAAATCCAGGAAGCTGAAGAAGTCACGGAGATGCAGTTAAGGACTGTCCGTGACCAACTGGAGCAGGCCTTAGAAACCTTAAAAGAAAAGGACAGGCTCATAGACATCCAAAAGCAACAAACACGGAACTATGAGGAAAAAACAGAAGAACGGATGAACGTCTTACGCAGAGACTTAGACTACACTAAGGCCATACTGAAGGAAAAGGAATTCACAATTGAATCTCAGAAGGAAATGATTGAGACCTTCCAAAAACAAGAACAAGACTCTGAACAGCAGAAGGAAATTCTGCAGCAGCTTCAAGTGGCACTGAAGGAACAAGAGCAAGAAATTGTATCCCTCAGAAAGCAATGTGAGGCGTGCAAGGAAAAGGAGGAAAAGCATGAAGCAGAGCAGACAAATCTTCAAGCAACAAAACTGACTCTGAAAGAAAGAGAAGAAAAGGTAGGTGTTCTGGAGGAGGCTATCTCCAAGCTTCAACAGCAAAAGGAGGAGGCGGAGATGCAGACTAAAGTCATACTGCAAAAACTAGAACACACTGAGTCTTCTCTAGAAGCGAGAGACCAAGAGATAGTGTCTTTGCAAGAGCATGTCCAGGAGCTTCGAGAGCAGAAGGAGTTGGAAGGCAAGCAGGCCAAAAGTCTACAGCAGGATCTGGACAAAATGAGCCAAATAGTGAAGGAGAACCGTTTGGAGTTCCTCAGGCAGACAGAGCAAATGAACATGTTCCGGCTTCGTGACGAAGGCATGAAAGTAGAACTAACATTGTGCCAGAAACAAGTGAATCTGCTCAAGGAAGCGGTGAGGAAGAGAGATGAAGACAATGAAACTCTTCTGCAAAAACTCCAGCACCAAGAAGAAGAACTGAAGACCTTGCAGAACTTCCAACTTAGGCTAACAGAGAAGAACAAAGAGGTTAGCCACCACAGAGAGCAAGAGAAGCTCCTGGAAGAAGCCTTGCCTGAGAGGGAACAGGAGACCAAGGCTCAAGGTGAGCAAAAAGAGATAGAAGAGGAGATAAGAGGTCTCCGGGAAGATCTCCAGCATGTTCAGCAGACTCTGACAAAGAAGGATGAAGAGATCAGGTCTCAGAGAGACAGAGTCAGCTCTTTAGAGAAGACTCTGAGGGGGAGAGAACAAGAGCTCAGGAGGCAGAGTGAGCTCCTCAAACAATTAACATCAGCTTTGCGATGGAAAGATGATACGGAGACTCTCAAGAAACAAATCCAAAAACTCCAAAAATGGGAAGAAGAGGAGGAGGAGAAGAGGAAAGTTCTCCAGGAGAGAGACTGTCTCTTGCAAAGGCAGAAGGAGCTGACCCAACAACTGGAAGATGAGCGGAAAGCAAAGAGGGAAGAAGTAGAGCATGTGGTTGCTATTTTGAAGCAGACTGAAAGCGGAGAAATCGAATGGAAACAGAAGGCACAAACACTGACTCTTGCCCTCACCAAGAGTGAAACGACCAATGGGACTCTGAGGGAAGAAATTGCCATCCTGCAGAGTATGGTTTCAGAGAGGGACAAGGACCGGTTCCATCTTCAGGTAGGTGCTGTGACCAATCATCTGCCAACTAAAATTAACTCCAGTCCAAAAGTTGGGGTGGATGGTTGGTTCTCTCCTATCCAGGCAAGGTTAACCAAGGTGTTGTGGTTAGGATTTGGCATGGAAAGGAAAGGGCACAGTTGACCAAACCAATGTTCTAAACACAGTAGGGTTTTGTAAGGACGGCTGAACAGCAGCGACACTGGTGCTTAGAGGATGCTTTCAGAGGTGGAGATTTCTGAGGCCCAGCTTTTCCAGGGGATTAGAGAGAATGGAATTGGTACCATTGCCTGGTCGGGTTGAAGGCTTCACTGCGCATTCAGGATGTTCTTGTGCCGCAGGGCAAAAAGCCTGCAGGCAAATGTGTGTGGATTTCTCCAGGGTGATCTGGAGGAGGGCCCCTGGGAATGGAGAGTGTTGTTTGGGCCTGTGGAGCAGGAGGAGAAGGGATGTAGCACTGTCAGTTCCTCAGCCTGTCGCTCTCCCCGAGGTGTGTATTCTGGCCCTTCTCCCCTTTCTGTGGCCCCAGCTCACATCATCTCCTCTCTGAATCCCCAGCAGGCGGTTGCAGACGGGCAGCGGCTGTCCTGGCTCTCGGAGAAGAGACTCCTGTGGCAGCAGGTGGAACGTCTGCAGCGAGCAGTGGCAAGGCTGGACCAGGAGAAGACGGAGCTGAAGCAATACAGTGCTGAGCTCAGGAGGACTCTTGAGGAGGTAAAACAGGCTTTGGCTGCCTCTGCACAGCCTCGCGGCCTCTGGAAGACGAGGCATTTCCACAGACAGCCCTTTGGAGTCCTCGCCTTGTTTCCTTCCCTCTCCCACTGGCCCCTGTGGACATAACACTTTGTCTTTTCTCCCTCTTCTGGTGCCTTGACAAATGCACGTTCCCTCCAGTGCCACCCTTCTTGCCCCAGTGTCCCCAGACATGGGACACTCTTGTGTCAGGAACTCTTTCCTCTTGCTCGCTCTCTTCCATCGGCTCCTCCCAGGGCTTTTGGGCCCCAGCGACCTCTGGTGCAGTTCCCGGTCTCTGAGCAGCCACCTCCTTGCCATGATGTCCAGAGGTCTTGTTGCTCCTTGCTTGGTGGCAGGTTTCTGTGACCCTTTCTCCTGTCCAACGTGCAGGTGGAAGGTGAACGGAGGAGGCTGAGGAGATCTTGCCGAGGTCGGGCGCTGCCAGATGCCTGCGGATTTTCTCTCTCCCAGTCTGAGCAGCACAAAATGCCGTCTTCTCGACAGGTGAGAGCAGAGTCTTACTGGGTGGGAAGAGGCTCTGGCCATATGGAGGAACAGTGGCAGTAGGTCCCCAGGATAGACCTCATGGAAGGTGAATGTAGACCCTGGCCCTGACCAGAGTGGAGACCAAAGGGAAATCCTTGCCTTTCCTTTCCAGGAGGAGTCTCCCGTGTGCTGCCGTCGTCGCCTGGCTGAGTTGCAGACCCAGGTGAGGAGCTCTCATCAGAAGGCGCTGGGGCTGTGCTGATGGGCAGAGCTTTGCCCGATGCTCCGGCCCCAGTTTTGTTTGGCTGTGGGGAAGGGAGGGCACCAGGCAGTGGGAACACCCAGTCAGACCCGTCCCTTGGCCATGGCCAAACACCATCATTCACCCAGGTCTAGTCTCGGTTGTGCTGACAGGTCAGGCAGGGTGGGAGAGGGGCTGGAGGAAGCTCAGAAAACTGGAAGTCGCTGGGAAATAGAGAATAGTCTAAGGACGTTCCCCTTGAGTCTTACTCATCTTGTTGACCCTTCCCGTTTTCCCTTTCCATGCGCTGTCATGTTTTTAAGTGGGATGAAACCAGAACAGTTGTTTAGTGCCTTGTGTGACCAGTAGCCTCCTGCTGAGGAAAAAGCCCGTGGAACTGAGGTGGCAGTAGCCCCAGTCTGTCTCTGGAGAAAAAGAGCTGGGTCACTAATCCTGTCGACACCTCTCTCTCCCATCTCCGTGGAATGTCTGGGTGTTGTACATGTGAATGGCAGCCAGAAAGAAACTCCATGTGTTGGTAATCTGAGCTGAGGGGAGGGGGACTCTGGGAACCTGTGACTTCCATCCCATGAGGACCAAGTGTCTGTCGGGGCTGGCATTGGAGGGGAGCAACTTCCCCGACAGCTGGTTCCTCGGAGCTACAGCTGGGCCTACCAGTGTGGGCTTGTCTGAGCTCAGCCTTTGGCCTCTTGCAGGTGTCCCTTCTGCAGACGCAGCTGGCACAGGAGCGAAAATACAAGCAGGACTACGTTGAGTGCTGTGCAAAGACCAGCCAGGAGCTTCAAGACCTTCACCAAGAGCTGTCTGACTCCTTGGCAGCTGTGGTCCGGGATCCCAAAGCAGCTGTTCTGGAGGCAGAGACCCAGAAGCTCGATCGCTCTCTGAACTTTAACTTGGCACCAGTATCTCCGGGCCATCACTCTTCAGAGAGACAGCCCTTGCATTCAACAGCCAGATGCACCAGGGGTGATGACCTGAGGTGACAGGACCAGTGCGCAGCAAAGGGCCTCAGCAGAAGCCAACTCAGGGACCTGCTGTGGCTGGTGAACTGTGGCAGGGGCTTGGTTCAAGGCCCGAGTCCTGAAGTAGAAGTTCCGAGCACAGCGTTGGCTGCAGGTTCCCCAGCAGAAGCAGTGGTGGGACAAAGCTGGTGCTGGCTGGTGTAGATGGGGTCAGGCATGGGCCTGGAAAAGCAGGATGAACCCGACGAGCAGGTAAAGTGTCTCCTTTTCCAAAGCACTCCACCACAGCGCGCCTCCTCAGTCCGCACACAGCCCTCCACAGGAGACCGTTCATCTCAGTTTCTGCACTGGATACAAAGACCTTTTGTCTCCTTTTATTTTTTCAAATAAATTCTTCTTATTGAATTTTTTTTTCTGCTTTTTTTTCTCCAAAAAGCTGCACAGGCTCTGAGCAGAAATCTTGCAATGATGTCCTGTTGCTCCCCTGTTTTCTTTAGCGGCTGCTCCTGGGGGCTACTCGTGGTCTCCCTCCCCCTCACTGGTGAAAGGCAGGGGCAGCGTTGGCTCAGACGGTGACCCCAGGGAGGGAAGGTGGCCTCGGAGAGGCCTCTTTTTCTCCTGCCCAGTGTCTGGGACATGAACTCTTTTGGCTTCTCCGTCTCTTAAACCGCCCCATGGCTCAAACAGTCGGTGGAGTCTTGATCGTCTTCTCCTCAGGTGGTGATCCATCCATAGCGAGCAGAGGGTGGAAGGAGAGAGGAAGCTGAAGAAAACAAACAATCATACATTGTGATATTGCCAAGCCAATCATCAAAAATAAAAATCCACCTGACAGCGTTAGCCCCATATTCAGTAGCTGCTTTCCCCATCCCGTGAGTCCCAACAAGCTCGGGGTTGATCCTGCCCAAGAACTGGGACTCCGTCCTTCAAACCAGTCCTTGGGCTGCGAAGTGTAGAATAGTCCCCCAGTCTGGGCAGCAGTTTCCTTCATTTGAGCGTGAGCTCCTTCAGTCGAGGGAGCGGGGTGTGAACTGTAACACAGCGTTCTTGAGTGTGACTTAATGCACCACAAACTCCATGGTCTTTTCAGAACAACATCTCTAAGGCCAACCTATTTTGTAATGTCATTCTAGAGACCTGTTGTAGAGTGTTCTTTTCCCAAAGGCATACTGGGTCTGATTTCTTAAAATATTTATTTGCCATGTAATATTTTCTAAGACAAATGGGTGTCTTTCAAGGGTTATGTCCCCAGCAG
>KZ506531.1:1762-20005 GCA_002844005.1 Limosa lapponica baueri
AACCTTTTTTGAATAAAATATGAAAATAGAAATGAAAAACTGAAATATGAAAAATTGCTCTTTTGAATTATTAGCTGATGAATAAAGTATTTTAGGGTATCAGTGGCATTTAAGCTTTTCAATTTATAAATTTTTTTCAATCACATTGTATGATTGACATAGTTTTGTTACATCATAGAAGTTGTCAAAAAGTTAGATATTGGAGCTGTTGGCTGTTAGCTGGGTATTCAATTGCCACTGACAGAGACACATCTGAAATGCTTCAACAGAAGCATTTATTCAAAATAAACCATTAACAGAAGAAATAACTGACAACTAAAATGTTGGCATTACTGTCTGTAGACTTCAGAGTTAATAACTTGACTTCTGCCTTAGTTGCACTCTGTGAAAGCTCTGATAAAAACCCTGGATTATACAGGAACTGCATTTTAAAGATTCTGAAATAATGATATTAACTAAAAACATTTTAAAATTAAACTAGTCATTTGAAAGTAGCTATTTCTGACAGAAGCTAAATTAGACCATTGAGAGTTTTGTTGCTGATTTAAGTGAAAACAGAATCAAGACTATAAGGTACAATATATAGAAAGAAAGTTAGGGCTTCTCTTTGCCTTCTGTCCTAATACATTAACAAGAGACAGCTAATAAAGCACAAAGTCAACAAATGTAAAGCTATTACGTTTTTTGGGGTTGTTGGTTGGGGAGGTGTTTGGGTTTGGTTTTAACAAAATGAATAATTGATTTAAGAGAATTACTAGGCATACACAACAGTCTACGCAGTTTAAGAAAGGATTAGAAATTATCACAGGGAACCAGAACACCTACTGCTACAATAGATATTGTATATTTAAAAAAAAAAGAAAACAAGCTATCTAAATCTTCATATTGTGGGCCTTGAATCAGTCATTAAGTGGCAGAAATGGCAAGACTGAAGGAGCATAATATTTAAACATTTCACATATTTCTGTGATTCACTCTCAAGGTTTCTGTTTTGGACAATTCCAGGGAAAGAAAACTAGAACAGCAGATCAGTTACTAGAATTAACTATAATGGTAATTGTTGTGCTCAAGGGCACTGCCAGTGAATATTATGATAATTAACTTTTTTTTACCATCTTCCATCTGACATTTTGAGAAGTTAAGTCTGAAAAAAATTTAATTTACCCTGATCTTATGTCAAACTTACAACTATGGCTATTTACTATTTTTCATTTACAAAGGAGGAAGCAATCCTAATCTTTTATGGAATTAGCTCAAAACCTCAGTACTGAACAGCAGTTGTATTTTGACCAAAATTTAAGCCTTATCCATTATTTCTTACTTTCTCCACAGAGGTCTTCATATTCTAAAATCCATAAGAAAGTACAGAGTTAGCAAATTTACTGAAAAAGAATGACGTAAGTATATACTACTACCTACCAAAAGCAAAAAAAAAAACCATAAATGAACAAACAACCCCCAAAATTGCCCCCAGATACCAGTGTTGTTTGCTTTTCTTTTTCCCCAATATTTTACTATTTGTAGTTCCAAACCGAAAAACAGATACAACTGAATAAAAATCAAATTCTTAGAAGACAAACCCTAAATAAGATTTTTTTTCTAATTCCTTTCTAATTGAGCATGCTAACAGAAGCATGGTTAATTTCTGCAAATCCTTACAAGTTAGAAAATCTAGCTGATCTTGTTGGCATCATGACACATTTACTAGCAACAAATGTATTTCTCTGAAGTCTTAAACTGATAGTATTTTGATCTGTCAGGATTTGTATTAGGATTTATCAACATTGACAGATTTTCACTTTATATATTTGAGTTTGTTCAAGCCAAATCAAGCTCCCAGAGATTCTAACAAAAGTCTGATTAGCTATTTTATACAGTTGATATGTAAAAAAAAAGCAAAGTCTTTATTTGAAAAGATTTTCAACTTTTTTATCTGCCACATTGATCAAACACCTCAGAATTGGTACGCTTTTTTAATATCATTGCTTTTTAAATTTTGTCCATTTGCTGGGCTATTTCAATTCAATTAATGGCTTTCAGCTGGTATAAAACTAATAGCTCAAGATTGTCACATGTTTTCCTTTTCTTTTAGTTGTCTTTTCAGTATGTCCTAATGGGATAGGTAAGGGAGGAAATAATTACAAATGATAACTAGAATTTCCTGTAAGACTGTAAAGGAGTGAGGTTCTGAGAATAACATAATTTACACAAGAGGAGAGTAGGAGTGAGAGATACTGGAAGTTTGAGAGATGACCACTCAGTACTGTGGCTGCTGATTTTTCAGTCAGAAAGTTCTAGATTAATTCTTGCAGAGAATAAAAAAATAATTCTCATGGAGGACAGAGGAAAAAAAAAAAAAAACCCAAAACATTTCATAGAGACGAGAAGGAAATTCATAAGTTGTCTGGCTCCAGTAAGTCAATGACACCTTCAGTTGCTCAGAACCTGGTACACTTTGCATAATGTCTTTATGATCAAACTTTATTCACTTTTGAAAAGGACCACGCAAAAGAAGCTATAGGAAACACAAGGCCTGTGAAAATGTTATAGGATGTGATGTTGCATTTCTAATACATTTTTGTAAGAAATATGGTATTATGATGCTATAAATACATTCGCTGGGAGTCAGAGCTTACTTGCACTATTGTGGAAGGAAAAATTTGAGACGAGCAGGATGAATTGAATCTTCCTATTTTTCTATCTTACCTTGACAGAGCTGCTGCTCTGTTTCTACTGTTAGTGCTCCTGCCCCCAAAGCACCTCAAAGGCTGAAGACATTTGCAAGAAACAATTCATAATAAAACTGCTTATCCTTCTTTCCCAATCAGGAGCAACATTAGTATCAGCTGTGTCCTTTAATGGGGACATTGTATTGGTAGCCTCATTAGCAAAACTGTTTAGTAAAGCAATAAAATAATGCCAGGCTCTACTCTTTATAGTTTCTGATTAGAGAAAGCATCACATCTCATGAGCCATTTATAGCTCATGAGTCTCAAAACACACAGGAAATAAATTATAAGAGAAGGATGAGCTTAGAATGATGCCTATAAGCTTGATCTTCAAGACAGGAAACAAAATAATAATTGTAATAGTAACTGAGGGCACTGAACATTAATTGATGATCTCAGTATGCTTGATATAGAATACTGTATAAAAATACAACACTTCTGTACTTTGTATTAATAGCACCATGCCCTGATGTTCTTATTTGCTTACGTTGTCTAACAACACACACAACTTTTTAAAGTATCTAGCCATATAACCTTCTGTGAGACAGGAAAGTGCTGCTAGCCCTGTTTTGCAGATAAGAAATTGAGGTGCAGAGGCCATCTTGTCTGAAGTCCCGGAAAAAGCTACTGACCTTTAGAAATAAAAAACAATCCTGGTTCTGCTTCTCCTAACCTTTGTACCCATCATAGTACAAAAACAAATGGCATAAAGATAATAAAAGCCTAAATTCTAAGCAGTCACATAGCTCCTAGAAATGGCATCCTCTGGTCTCCACAGCAGTATGAAATATGAAAGTGCTGGGGGGCAAGATATTCAAGTGATCTTGGAACTTTAAAGGCTTATCTCAGTCTAAATAAGGTGAATTTGTTTACTGTCAAAGTGTCTTACCAACCTTACCCTTCATTCTTGCCTTAAAGTGAAAGACAAAGACATACAAAAGGTTAGGCAGATGCTTGTTCAGTTTCCCAGTTTTGTACAATAATGTTTTATTTTTTATTAACAATTTTTTATTCACAACTCATGAAAAAAATCACATGCAGTTTAGGAATGCATTTCTGTTTGTTTTAAAAAAAAAAAAGTAAACCATTGAATTACCAAAGATTCTTCCAAGATACTGAAAGAAGACTGAATAAATATTGCTAAGCTAGAGGCCTAGCACACATAAGTAAGTACATATAGCACATGTAAGGCCTACTGCTGAGGTGGAGCCATGTAAAAAAAAATTGCTCAAATAAAACTATGTTAATCAAAGAGAGGATTCACCACCAAAAATTAAATTAACCAAAATGGTTGTCTCATGAGTACCGTGAAAATAAAAAAAAAAATAATTGTCAAGACTTTGTGATCCTGAGACCTTCAAGTGATTTGTAAAATAAATTCTAAAATGCGTTCCTTAAACATACATTTGATACCTGAAGATTCAAAAGAGGCTGAATAAAAAAAGAAAACCAACAAAAAAGGATTAAATCCTTTAGCAGGGGAAAGCTGAACTGCAAAGGAAAAGTATCTCTGAAAAATTGTCAAAAATTATATGCATACAGAGAACTGTGGTTTCTAATTCTATAGAGATTCTCTGCCCACTGAAACTTTCTTAAAATAGCTTTTTATTTGTACAAGAAAGTAAAATAGGATTAAAAGCAAAAAGAATAGATATTCAAAGTCTGATACAATTAAGAGCTTTAAGAAACTAATGAACTTGTAGAGGTCAAAACTTGGAAAAAAAAAGCTTCTTGTTTATTCTTAGGATAATGATTTTTCAGTTCCATTTCTAGTTTGGAAATTTCAGTCTTTAGAGATTTATCAGTTTTACGTAATTTTAGTCATAGAGATCTATCCAAAGTGTCTGTGAGAGAGTGCGTTTTCCAGATCACAGCTGAAGACATCAATTAAGCCTTCTGCTTAAACCTCCAGGCGGCAGCAACCTTGGCTTCATTTTAAGGAAGGGAAGCAAAAGAACAGAAATAGCTTGATTTTTAGAAATGAGACATTGGTTATACCTACAACAACATCATCCAATTAAAACAGACAATGGAACTTACAGTGCTGAGGATATGACATTAATACTATTTGGTTTTTGAGGTTATACTTCAGCATATTCCAGCTTAGTTTTGCAGAGAAGGAATCCAGTTTGCATGCTGCAAGACCATACTATAACATGTACCAAAGAACGGTATTTGGAGAGGATCAGGAAAGGCACTTCAAAAGCACTCTCTTAATGAAAACTAAAGCTGTAAATTTGATGATATGGATGAGAGGAAATTCTGTTTTAAAGAGCTAGAATCACATTGGAAAAGGACTGCAGGATGAAGATGAAATTCTGAGAGACTATGCCCAGCTACTGGGAAGTGAGTCATTCACCTGCAACTTATCTTCAAGAACAAATGTTAAATTGGTTTACCAAAAAAAATTAAAACATTAATAAAATGCTTGTTTTAATTTTAAGATTATTATTAAATTACTATGGCAAAACAATTAAAAATCACAAATCTGCAGAACATCAAAATAACAGTAAATGTGTCGATTAACCCCTATACAATTAAGGGAAGTATTCATATGCTTAATATTTTTAGTTACCTGATCTAAGAGTAGCGTGCTTTAAGGAATAGGTGATGCAACAGCAAACTTTTTGTACATGAAGTGGAATTTGACCCAAGTGTACAGTCAAATGTCTCATCATTTCACACAGCAACCCACATAGAAGAAATTGGTAATCTCAGACAGCCTGAATGTACATAGAGATGGTGTCTCTATGTGCCTCATAAAGGGTAATTTCATTACTTCATTAAGAAAACTGAAGGGCTTTGGGCTCTTTTGCCTTGGTATGAGGGTCTTTTCAGGCTACAATTGAGGCATGTGTTAGATTCTGGCTTGGACTCATCCACAGTTAAGGCTTGGTCTATTACTCTTCGTGCTATGTTCCAAACTTGGAACTCTTGGTTTATTCAATGGAAGGGAATTTAGCAGCAAGGCTGTATTATGCACATGCACCTGCAATTCCTTTTCAATTATGCGGCACACCTTGTGGTCCTGGCCCAACTGTCTTGCATACCAGATATCTGTACGTCTGTATGTCCCTAGGTGGTTCCTACGTAGAAACAGAGATACGTGGCAAATAAGAATGTGGTTGGTGCCCAGCTGGTTCTCATTGTGCTAAGAGATAGGGTCATGGGCAAAATAAACAGTCCCTGAAGTAAAAACTGGGTGGAGAGATTAAGTAATATGGATGTACATCTTCTGAGTGCTAAACTCAAGGTCAAAAACAGATTTATGCCCATTTGCTACATAAACAGACACATGCAACAAAGTGTTCTTTGTAGAATGCCTCATTAGATCGTGATTTATACTACTTGAATTCACACATAAAGCATCTGTGCCATGCTCACCAGGTGCCTCATCCAATATTTTGATTGGCAATTACACCAAATTGCTGAAATCCACAGGTGAAAAACAGACCAATAAACAACTGCAAAACTTAAAAAGGTACAGAATAACCAGAAATAAACACCAACTCTATTTGTAGTTCAGAAAAGTTTTTTAATGCTTCTCTGACTCTCTCTGTGAAGAGAAATTGATAAATACCTTAAAATGCTAAGACCAAAGTATGAAGTTAAGAAAAAATGTAGGCTTCAATTGGGAGAATGTAAACACGGCCTCTTGCACACTACTGACAATATAAAAAAAAATTATATAAAATATACCTGTATATATAAAACATATATGTCTTTTCCATAAACGTACCTGAATTTTCCCTAGTATTCAATCACTACCATCTAATATAAGATAAAGAAGCACCACTTCATTCTTGCATCAGCTGCTTTCAGGTAAGCCCAGCACCTTATCTGTGCAGTATAGGAGTTCTACCAATTCATATGCTAACATATAATTTTTTTCACTTTCATAAGAACAAAATTAAACTACCCTTCTTCATGCTAAAAAATCAATGAAGCTACTTGAAAAATTAGTATACTATTCAATATGAACCACTGCATGCTAGTGGAGTACATGTTTTAAGAGAAGCAGCACCTGCATCTTAAAAGAACAGGCTGTAGTATCCCAGATCTAAATAGTCATAACGATACTTTTACTAAAATATTTTTAAAAGCACATTTTCTGCCTGCAGAAAGTACAGTAGTTGCTCCTGCAAAAAGCTAATCCACCTCCTTCATTTTCTGTGCCAGTGTTTTGGCTCAGCTTACAAGGAGAGTTAACCGACATCCCAAAACGCCTAGACTCTGCTAAAATAACACCACAAGTATAACCACAAATTTATAGGAAGATTCCGATCTGGTGGGTACCAGTGGAGAAACTCAAGAGACAAAAATAAACTTTGTCCAAACCTTGTATGTTGTCGCGGTTTGGCCTCCGACGGCAACGGCAACACAGAACCTCGCGGCAGCCGCTCGCGCAGACCGGAGCCCCCTCCCCGGGAGGGGAAGAAAAAGGCAAAAACTCGTGGGTTGAGACAAAGGCAACTTAACAGAACAGCAAAGGGAGCAAGAAACAACAACAACAGTAACACCGACAGAGGAATATACAACCGCGAGTACGATACCGCCGCTCGCCTACCGCCCCCGGAACGCCCCCGACCGCTCTGCTCCCCCGGGGGGACTTCCTCTCCCCGCCGGCTTCCTGTCCCTCCCGGCTGGCTCCGGCTGCCCCCGGGCACGGCTCACCGGGGATGGAATGCCGGTGTCCCTGCTAGGCCCTGGGGAGAATTAGCCCTATCCCCGCCAGACCCAGGACAAATGTGTAAGGTGATCTAGCAAGAGAAAATAAAAATAAAAATCTCTTTCTGGCCGTTCTTAGTGCAAACCTCAATTTTCCTTTCTACTAAAAATGAATCTTTCATGTAAGTCACGGTTGGAGTGCCAAGTTTAGTATCACACAGATTTCATGTTTGCTAATAAGAATTATGTGCAATAACTTTGTATTTTTAAAGATCGCTTAGGCTCCAGACCAAAAGAAAAATTCACCATCACCAACCTACACCTATGCTGCTGCGATTACCACTTACGCTTGCAAAGGCTTCAGCAAGAATATATACTGTAGTAGCTGTTGCAGAATTGTGCATGGCAGATTGCCACCCTAAATTAACAAACTTTGTGAACCACAGCTACTTTCTTTGCAGAGCAACTGATTTGAATTCAGCTAGAGATACAAATGAGCCTCTGGCAGAAGCCCAAGAGCCAGCTTTACTGTAAATCCCCAGACGTTTGTTGTACAATCAGTGCTGAAACCATAACTACCAATTCCAGTACAGGATGCTAATTTGTTCAGCTGCTCCAATTATAAGACTTCCGCTTTCCTTGTGAACTTTCTTTATCCCAGTCCCGCCCATGAGTTCCAACATCTATAGTCTAAAGTTCTTGCCAGTGCTTATTTCCAACTGAATTTCATAAAAAATAAAAAAATAAAGAAATTATCTTATCCTTACCTTCTGTCTATGAGACACAAACAATACATTGGACAGGAATGCACTAGTTTACTGTTTATGGTTTTCTTTTTTAATTTGACATCTTTATATAGCTTGGAGATTTATCCTTGAAAAACGTATACACTTAGTTATGGCCTTAAACGCTTTCTTGAAGTTAAATTCTAAGCTTTTTAAAAAAGTACCTCATAGCAAATCAGCAGCATGATCAACACCGAGCTTTCAAAGACTAACCTGTTATAGAAATAGTTCATGTGTCTATGGCTACAGTGCATATTGCTGCTGTACCCGAGTTTTAAAATGTAACACAGACAACAGTACGCTTACATTTCTAGAGCAAAACTAGGCCCAACTCAAGACGTTGAGTAGGTAGCATTGCGCAGCCGTAACAAAGAAGAGATACAAAACCAGCAACAACAAAAGAAGATAAATCAACTCGCTCACTACTTAAAAAAACTAGGAACTATTCTTTCAAGAGGACAAAACACAGAGCGTCTGATTCACTTGAAGAGCTAATTTATGTCATGTATTAATTTGGCAAGAGGAGGTAACCTATAACAATATTAACTGGAATTTAGTTGGACAGATTCTTACACAGAGGAAGTTCTGGAAACTTTCAAATGGACCACAGAGGTTTTGATAATATCTGATGATGTAACAAATGGGTACAATTGAACATTGTGGTCACCTGCAAATCAGCAGAGTATGTTGATGTCAAAAGCCAGAAGTTTGAAAAAATAAACTTTTAGCGTCTTCTGTCAGTTTCTCATTTCCTTAGCTTCACATAAAGGGAGAAGATTCCTGATGGGAAAATAATGTTTCACATTCCCTAAAAAATTCCAAGGAAAATTTTTTTCTACAAAGCCCACAGGAAATTACACTTGAGAAAGGACAGCATAATTAGATTCAAAGTTAGAAACAGGAAGAAAGCACAGAATACATGAATTTGGTTGAACTCTGATCTAGTTCTGATTTTATCTGTAGAATGCGTGGTATTTCAGGTGACTTGTTACGGACAAGAAGTTACAATTTTCAGGTGAATGTACATAGAGATGGTTAATTTCTTTTAATAAAATGATTTCAAAGAAAATCATAGATCATTCACTTGGTAATGAAATTTTTTTTTTCTTTGTACAGTTATTTCATGAGGATGCTCTTCAAGTCAGCAAGGTTTTCAACTAATGTTAGTTACTTATCTGTCTTGGATGCAGGCCAGTGTCAAAACACAGTCCTTGTTATGGAATAATCAATGCTTCCATTTTATTTCTTCAAATAATAAAATCGAAACTGCTTTGGAGTAACAATGTTAGCAAAGATTCAAGGGCTTAATCCATAAGATGATAAAGTGTTACACTTATTTATTTTGCATCTAAAAAGGAAAATGATTACTCCACCTGCCTTTTTCAAGGAGCAATTGAATTAACCACATATCGAAGACCTATAAGCAAAAAATATAACTGATACGTTTCTTGCATTACCTAAAAAAGAAAAGGGAACAGGATAATTTTTATACTAAAATACGTTGCTTGTTGTGCCCGCAGATATTTTAGCAATTCATACTATTTTATTAAAATGCTTGTAGCAATTTTTAGATCTGTTAACCTTCTCTACCTTACTTTAACTTGATACTTCCTCACTACTGTTGCAGTCACGTTGCTTCCTAAAATTGATGGAAGTTCGGCAGGTTTCTTGAGAAATTGATCTGGCAGCATAAAAAAAATGAAATTTTAAAGTCACTGAGGAAGGGATTTCAGAACTATATAAAGGAGATTGAAGTTTAAGTCACAGTTTTAAACGGATGGGAAACTCCTCAGGGAATAGTGAAAAATAAACAAAAAATACTCTGTAAAAGCATTTTCAAAGCACAAAATTTCATTGCTAGTGTGTCATTATTTAACCTCAGCCAGCAACTAAACACCACACAGTCAGTCACTCACTCACTCACTCCCCCCAGCGGGATGGGGAGAAGAGAATTGGAAGGGTAAAAGTCAGAAAACTAGTGCATTCAGACAAGAATAGTTTAATAATTAAAATAGAATAACACAATAATAATAAATTGTAATGAAAAGGAAGAAAACAAAGAGAGAATGAAACCCCGAGAAAGACAAGAGATGCAAATGAAAACAACTGCTCACCACCAGCTGACCGATGCCCAGCAACCCCCAAGCAGCGGCCCCCCAGCCAGCCTTCCCCTCAGCTTTTATTGCTGAGCATGACGTCACATAGAATCACAGAATGGTCGGGGTTAGAAGGGACCTGTGGAGATCATCTAGTTCAACTGCCCTGCCAGAGCATGTCCACCTAGAGCAGGTTGCACAGGAGCACATGGCATGGAATACCCCTTTGGTCATTTGGGGTCAGCTGTCCCGGCTGTGTCTCTTCCCAACGTTTTATGTCCCCCCCGAGCCTGCTCGCTGGTGGGGCGGTGTGATGAGCAGAAAAGGCCTTCATGTTGTGCAAGCCCTGCTTAGCAATAACTAAAGCATCCCTGTGTTATCAACACTGTTTTCAGCACAGGTCCAAAACAGAGCCCCATACCAGCTACTATGAAGACAATTAACTCTACGCCAGCCAAAACCAGCACATGTTGACAAGTTGTTTCTGAAACTAGAGGTTTATCACATTTCGTATGACAAGAAAGGCTATATAGTATAAACCCAAAAGGCATGCTTGCTATCTGGAATAAAAGGCTCCAATTCTTAAGACTCACAAGAAATTTTAAAGTGTGAATACATATGCAAGTTATATATGTGTGTTCATATGCAAAAAAAAAAAAAAAAAAGAAAAATGAATGAGTGCTGTTGATTATGAAGCAGCAAAATCCAACTTAGCTCTTAGTGAATAGCAAGAAAATACAAAGCTCGTTTCAAACAGTAGATGGACAGCATTATAAATTCAATCCTTGTGATATTTGCTTGTCATATTCAGCTATCAGAAAACTGCAAAGGAACAAGCAATTTATACCTTTAAAAGAGGAACAGTGTCCTAATCACGGACTATCAAAACAGATGTAACGATTATGCTATATCTTATCCTGTGAATTTCACTTCAGGTAGTCAAGGTAATATTCTTATTTTTTTTCATCATAAACTTCAGAATATTCATTAATTTTCTCTGTTATCATGTAAGACACCAAATTGTGTGCAGTGGCCCAAAAAATATGGTATTTCTCAACAATTAGAATGCAATTTTCTTTCCTTGCTTAGAATTTTTTTTTTCCTGATAGAATACAGAAATGCTCACAGCAATAATAGGAGAAAAAAAAACAAAAACCAAACCCAAACAATCAAATACAATACAGGTCTGATAAATTACATAAAAAGGTAGAAGAATTATTTTTTTCTAAACTGTCTCATCAGACTCTGGAAGTAAGCTTCTATAACTTTACCACAGGTGTCCTTAAAACAAAAATTGCTTCAGAACTTCTATTTGACTAATCACATCTCCTTTAGTGTAACAAGCAGAGTTTGGATTTGGATTTTGTTTGTATTTATTTTTGGAGATTATAAATGGTTCATCTGCTCTGTATAATATGATGACAAATGTATTTTAAAGTGAGAAATATCACCGAAGACACAAAGTATACTGAAAGCAGAGCTCACCAAGTAAAAGTGGACTGTAATGATTCTGTTTTATTTCATGGGAAGAAATAAATTTTTCTGTATCTAATAGATAAAACTAATTCTATAAATCGGCTTGTACTTCTGGAAATTATGCGTTCAAACTTTAGAACACCAATTTCTGTTTCAGAATGAATACCTGAAAAACCTTTCTCATATTCATTTTCAAAGTGTTATCTTTGAAGTTCTGATTTGATTATATTCCCTGATACTTTTGAGATTAATCTGATATGAAACAGGAAAAGAAAAAAGAGTGCTATTATTAACAAGTTGGAAATAATTAAAACTCTGAACAGTTAAACCAGCAATGCTTTCATTAATTTTCTTGTTCTCTTGTTTCTAGAAATTACTTGTTTGTACACTCCTCCTCATTTTGTATCTTGCAGAGGGTGCACTGTGCAGGCTCAGGTCATTAATGAAGAAATTAAACAATGTTGGCCTCAGTGCTGACTCCATGATTCCACCACTAGCGACTGGCCTCCAGCTGAGCTTCGTGCCACTGGTCACAACCCTTTGCGCCCAGCAGTTTAGCCAGTTTTCAGACCACCTCACTGTCCTTTTAACATATACATCATCAGTTTGTCTAAGAGTATATGATGGGAGACTGAGTCAAAAGCCTTTTTAAAGGCAAGATTAACATTATGAGCCGTCCTCATCCACCAAGCTAGACATTTTGTTGTAGAAGGCTGTCAGGCATAGTCTCTCCTTCAGAAATCCATGCTGACAACTCCCAGCAGCATTAGATGTATAATTTTATTACATGAATATTCTTTGTTGTTAATATGCTGAGTCTTTGGATATGGAGTAGATCTCCTCTTAAATTAACAAACACACTGTTTACAATGTTTTTGGGGAAAATCTTTCTTTTCATGCCAAAGGCCTCCAAGTGAGGGCAAAGCACAGCCCAACTTGTACGAAATATATTTCAAATTACCTCAGCAGTTCTCAAGCCAGGGTTAACAGACTACACGTATTTTGGGGAGATAAAATGATGTTATATACTTTGTGCTTAATGGCTTACATGAATATTTACCCCCCTAAACAACTCCCTTTTTTCCCCCTGGTTTTTATCTGTGCATCCATAGTTCTAAGGTTTCTACAGAGAAGCAAAAAGTAAGGTCTACCCTAAGTTTATAAAATGTGATGCAAAGGATAAATGCTGTTCTCCATGAAGAAACCTGAGTTAATTCCTGCATGAAGAGATAAAAGAAGACAAAGATTTTTCTCCTTTTCAAGTCTTTTGCAAGCCATCTACTTTTACATTCCTGCTTTGGATCAGATTTTCTATGGAAATATTAATAACAATTTTTCTTTGTTTTAAAAATACAGCATGTCTTTAAGTATTGCTTAGCCTCTGTAAATTTCAAATAAATTATTTTAAAGTTGTTCAGGGAAAAAAAAATGTCATTCCTCAGCTTAATATGCCCATACAGTTAAAACAACTCAAACCAAATTCACTTTGAAGGAGTACTAGGATCAGACACATGACATGATGAACATCAAACAGAAATATCATGCAGTTCCACTGAAATTTACCCCAGTGGAACACAGATGTATTACATGAAGGAAATATTTGGAAAACTGAAAATGCAACTGATGCCGAAAACAACAAACCCCAGAAAAACAGTTGCTACTTCATTAACTTTCACACATCCTTCTGAAGAAGTGCTCCCAAATCAAATTCAGTTCCTCAGGCTGGTATAAAATTGGGTGGATATAGGCCACTCATTACTTTATTCATGAGCTGTTGTCAACCAAAGTAAAAAGTTGGGTGATATTAACTCAGAATTTTCAGTATAATAAGCAGAGATCCTCCTTGACTGAACAACAAGTCACAGTAATAATAAGAGGAGTACAGGTTGACATGAAAAAATTATGTGTTCAAAAGATAGAGTTGTACAATTGGATGACCCCCAGACAGGTTTCAGTGAAGTATAGCAAATCAAGGACAAAATCATGAATCATGAAAGTTCTTATCAGCTGTCAGTGAAGAGCAAGTACAGCCAACTCAATTTCAGAGTGGCAGTCCCTACAGAGACCACCAACAAATATAAGAATGACTTGTCCCTTGGCAAAGCTTGTGATTAAGAAAACCTTATATCTTGTTCATAGCCAATAAAGTGACACTGGGCTTTCAGTACATTGGAACTACATCATGTTGAGAGCCAAAATGACTTAAGGAGTCCTTTATGCCATAATAATGACTTTATTCTCAGTGACAGGTGACTGATGGCAAGGGCAAGGCTGAAGACTAGGTATCAAAAAAATGAACTGGGAAGCATTTCAGATTTTATTTGAGAGGATTGTGACATGTAGTTGTAGAAACAAACAGTGCACTTCAGAATGAGCAATAAAGGTGGCAGATTCTTAGGTGCCTTTGTGGGTTTTTTTGATAATATAAAATAAGTTGAGCAATGACATCTCCTAAGTTGAGTTTCTCTGATACCTATATGTCGCGGTAGTGGTAGGATTGCAGGACTCTCAAACTAGTTTTACTGCATGGCAATGGGGTATCTTACAGAGCAGAAAAGAGAGTGGACATGGTGAACAACTTGGCCTTAGAAGGGCTTGGTTTTAGAAGAATATTTTTCAGAGGAGGGTGGGGGAACACGTTCCTCCTCCCCAATCCCAAAATTGACAAATACTACATACTTGAAGGAACTTACAGCCTGGAGAAGACAAGGCTCCAGGGAGACCTAATAGTGGCCTTCCAGTACCTAAAGAGGTTACAAGGAGAGATGGGGAGGGACTCTTTATCTGGGAGGGAGCGATAGGATGAGCAGTAATGGTTTTAAACTGAAAAAGGAGAGATTTAGACTAGATATTAGGAAGAAGTTCTTTACTGTGAGGGTGGTGAGACACTGGAACAGGTTGCCCAGAGAAGTTCCCATTCCTGAAGGTGTTCAAGACCAGGCCAGATGGGGCTTTGAGCAACCTGGTCTAGTGGGAGGTGTCCCTGCCCATGGCAGGGGGTTGGAACTCAGTGATATTTAAGGCCCCTTCTGACCCAAACCATCCTATGATTCTGTGAACTTCGGAATGACTTGTGATGTGATCTCCTGTGCTTCTTTATTAATCTACCAGAAAGAGAAGCTTAACAAGGGTATTCTCTCAGAAGAAGAGTTTGGGGGTTGTCAGAAAGGCATTTAAGGGCAAAACACAAACCTAAATATGTGCAATGGGCTGGCTGGAATTTACAAAGTTAAATTCTATGTTAATGATTATACACACGTAGAGAGACGGTGAAGAAAGAAATATACTGTAGAATTGCCTTTGTCAAGAATGATTCAGGTTTGGAAATAAAAACAAAATAAATTAAAACTCTCTAAATATTTATCAGGATATTCCATCTCCAGAGTGAAAAACGGGAGAGAAGCAATACCTGAAGGAAGTTCTGCTTTGAAACCTACTTCCAATTTCTTAGCTGTCATACAATCTCATATTTAAAAACACAAGATATACAGAGAGTTTTCAGGGTTTCCTCCATGCAGTTAGAAGCTTATATGTATTCAGTGTTTCTTGCTTTCTAGATTTTTTTCTAATGAATTTTAACTAAAGCGCTAAATTCTGTGTCCTCTAAGGATATCTCTCAAAAACATGTGCTCTTTAAGTTTAGAGAATACACTTCTAACCTTAACAATTGTACAGAAAACACAAAGCAATCCTCCCTAGTTTAAGGGAAAACAAGCTACTTATTTTATCTGCAATGGAAACAATTTAACAAAGAGAAAACTTGATTGTCTTCAGCCCTTAAGTACCGTATGAATGTACAAATGAAAAAGATCAATAAAGCCAAGTATACATTCTTAAGAAAACACCGTGAACTGCTTTTATTGTTATATCAGAAACTAATAAACCTGTATCTTGATTTTTTTCTGTTCACAAATACAGTAGTATGGATGCAGTTGTAGGATGATAAAGAAATTTAAGTCAGAAGAACCGAAATATTGTAATAATTCAGGTTATTGCATTATGTGTTATTTGATTTCAAGCATCTCATTAATGACACACTACGAAGAATGTAGTTTGCATAATTTCTTCACGTCATATCAGTGCAAGCTATATAAACATGGAAAATATAACGTTGTCTAGATCAAACTTACTGGTTTCAGACTAGTAGTCTATTTTAGCCTAAAAGTATACAACACGACCAGCCATAGCCAAAATGAAATTCTCAGTAAAATTCAATTCATACGGTATGTGTATCCTTGTTTCAGGGATATCAAGATATCAATTCAGGATCAAATGAGCCCTTATCTGCTCAGGTTCTGATGCATCAGTTCAAATTTTGACATACAGTTAAGTCATTCAATGAAAATATAGAGGTATCTTTTTTGTGGTTCTACGGATACAACACTAGCTGAATAGAGTAGAAAGGACAAAGCAAGAGGAGCAAAGTTAGGAAAACAGCACCATCTGAGCAGCCTTCTCACTTTCACAAGCTCTACAGACAAAACAGGAATGAATATTCAGTTTACCCAAGTCCTGGATTTTTCACTACTACTTTATGATGGAAAAGTGTACATTGGCAGGAGAAAATATCACTAGAAGTTTTGTTTTGTTTTGTTGTTAAGAATTCATGCACATTTGTTCTCCAACTGACTTAAAGCATTTTAGCATTTACTGTTAATATTCAGGGTTTTAATGGAGCAATCACAAGATAAAAGGCAATATTTCAAACTATACACAAAGTTCAATACATCTCTTATGAAAAAGACAGTTTAAGGTCTGCATTCAACCCTGCCTAAATTACCTTATCTGGGGATCCGGGCATGCTGCAAGCAAAAATGGTGATTTCAGCATCCATAAGCATATGAGAACCCAGCCACCCTTCACATTTAAATCACAGCAGCGCAGAGCTCAGTTCAGCTTAGCTACTCACAGACTGCCTGGGACTCTTATCAGAAGTAGTTCACTATCAGAATCAGAGGTGAACCCTGTGCTACCAATAAACACATTTTATTAGTTCCAGATCTAGCTATCCAAAAGATAGCTCCAGCATATGGGCAAGAGCTCGACTTACGCCTCTTAGCCGTAAAACAGCATACCTGCTGCTGTTGGACCCCGCTGAAGACCTATCATTGGTCTTCCCACCTCTGGTCTTCCCAACTCTGCTTTGTGCTGAGTAATTGGAAAGCAGCAATGCCTTGACCTGCAGGGCTGAGAGCCTCCATGGAGGTCCCCCAGAGGCCATTCTACAAACCATATTGCCAGTGGAGTGGAAATACAGCCATTCCACAAAGCTATTACTGTATATGTTACAAGTTACCTCATGAGTTAATCAAACAACGTCACTTTAACGCCTCTGTTCTTTTAGAAGGGAATGATTAAATTTGCTTAAAGAGCAAACTCTCCTTTCAGAAAATAAATAAACAACATATGCATGTAAAAGACTGCAAAGACATCACCTTCAAATGAGTTTTTGGTTCCACAGTATGTTTTAACTCCCATCTGCATCAAACTGAAATCATTACTGCTTCCATGGAAAAGGCAGGAAAAAGCATTCCCCTCTATATGACCCAAAGTAAACACAAAGTGCCAGTGGCCAGGATAACTCTTCAGAACCCACCACCTGTATTGACTAGGTCTCTACTGACTATAATGAGAGCCTAGAAAACCTGGCTCACTCTTAGATTTCTACAGCACCAAGGTCAATTCTGTAAGTGACGGAACAGCTAATGTCACAAGAAGATGCCACACGCTGGGGGAAACACCATGTAGAGACATCACAAATCCCTACTGTAAAGCTTAACACAGCTCCAGAGTGTTTTTTCATTAATCCCTCATGACATTAACGTTTGCATACACCACAAGTTACTGAAACTTTAGCACAACTTACTGAGCAAGTTGGCAAAAGACTGGAACATGCAGCTAGGCCACAAGCACTGCAAGATGAGAACTAAGACTACGTACATACCATTTTTTCAGCTAGGTAACAAGAGTTTTAATGTTAATAGGTATAAGTAGACCTGCAACACCAAAAAATATTATAGTTTAAATACTTTGTCCAGCTAATGATCAACTCTATCTCTTTTCTTCTGCTGTTTGAGGGCACTTACTGACAGGTCCATCTGTTTCTCATGAGCCTCACAGGACTCATATGACATTGTGTTAGGCTACTGGTAGACTTTGCATCCTGTTCCTTTACAGTATTTACATTTGTGTGCATATTTTCTTAGATTGGTTAGCAGCTCTGAGTGAAATTAGGACCCTAGTTGAGTTACTCTCACTCTCACTTGAAACAAAAGGTTTTCTGTTTACTTTAATAGAACCAATGTTCTACAATACAAAACCCTGTGCAAGCAAATATCCCAAATCATAACTCTCATGTACAGTAACAGGACATGTAAAAATAACAGACACCAACCACCCACGGAAAGGAACTCAGAAAAATGCACAAACTATGTATGACTAATATTCTGCAACCTCTAAGAAAAAGTATGCTCCCTGAAAGGTTATACA
>KZ506531.1:27447-85675 GCA_002844005.1 Limosa lapponica baueri
TGTCTTGGAAGATCTTTAAGCTGCAGAAAGGGCAGGTTTGAAGCACAGCTGTGAACTATTTCAATTGGAAATAACGTTTTTTCTGGAGGACAGTAACTAAATCTGTAAACTCACTCAGCCTAGATGAAATAAAACCTCTATGCATGAGACTTGGATCAAATCTGTATCTTTAATATTACAAAAACCTGCAAATCTATGGATAGTATAGCTGTGTGAAAGCTGTGAAAGTAAAGAAAACACCTACAATACCTACTTAAGATCAAAAAACTCAAAATTCCTTGGTCTGGAGAGAAGGAGAGTGTGATACTGAAGTTCAGGAATTAAAACTCTCATTAAGTGACTTGAGAACAGAGTTCTTCTAGATAATGATAAATAATAATTTGTTCCACATCTCACAAAGCAGACAGTTAGAAAGCAGCAAAAGACCCTGCTAATTGAAATACAAGCTTTTTTCTTAAGAAAACTTGCATCCACAAGCACAGTGAAAAGTAAATGGAAGTGTTGGTTAAATAGAATTGACTAAAACACTAATAAATAACATTCTGTATTTCAGTTTTTTATGATGTTTTTCCCATTTTCCTTAATAATAAAATACACCAAATATCTGCTTCAGTACTTTGCAGCAGGAACAACAACATAGTTGGTGGGCCAGGACATCCATTATTATCAATAATATTAAATCTTTTCAAAAGTTCTCCAGTTAGATGAGGTATTCTTCTTGTTTTCCAAGTATATATTTAAAACCAAATTCTGTCTCCAAAAACTCAGTCTGAAAAGGGAAGCACTGCACAAAATGTGGAGGAAGGGGGAAAAAACCCCAAAGTAGTGTTTAAACAAAGTACCTAAACATAATGTCCTATAAATTAATAAACATTCACTGCCTGTTGTCTTGCAGGCATCAGAGCAGAGGCTAAACATGAAAAGGAATCTGGATGGTGTGGCCGCAGTGCTATGAAAGAGCACAGATGAAACAACTGTAAGTGTACAAAGATACTATGCAAAAGGCAGGAAAAAAGAGGGCAAGATGTCAGAAAAAAGGTGGTTGAAGCAATGAAGCAGTGGTGAGTTATACTGAAGTCAGGAAAAGAATACTGAATTTGATATGATGGCACAAAAAGCAGATAATATAGAGGGACAGTGATGGGGACATATAGGAAGATGACTAGCAGCTACGTTGTTAATAAAATGGAAGAGAAACAAAAGGTTGGAGGAAGATGACAAGGGAAATTATTTGTATTGTGTTCACACACACAAAAGTCTGGATTTAACAAGCAGAGTTGGAGCATAGTTCCCTCTTGAGAAATACAGTCCTTGGACATGGTCATGGATGTACAATCAAAAGAAAATAAGCAGTCAGAACTGTAAAAAGAAAAAAGGTAGTGGTATCAGCAATGAAAACCGTGTATTTTCCTGAATTACCAGGAAAGATTGCTGTGAATTTCAGTAGCCAAAAATAAAGGTTAAATGATAGAAAGATATCCAGGAAAACACATTGGGATGGCAAAAATCTAGATTGATGGAAACATTTGCCTTCATCCATCTGCTGAAAAAGAAAACTACTATAGCACAGTGCAACAAAGTTTAAAAGTATACAGACTAAGAGAAAAAATAACCTGTGGAAATTCAGTACTGACAATGAGATTTTAAGTGGAAAAGCTGTTAAAAAGAAAGAAAAGTCAGACTGTTATCCAAAGTAAAGGGAATTAGAATACCCTGAATATATTCTGTCCTTTAGGATGGCTTTTCATTGTGTGTAGCATGGCCTGGCTTCTTAAATTATAAAAGTAATCTTGAAATGAAAATAAAAGTCTGTATGTGCATACATTAATAGAAAAGATACACCTATCCAGATCAGACAATAAGATCAAATGCTTCTTTCATGCTTAAAAGTTTTATTTTATTCTCTGGTCTAGGTAGTTATTTTTGATTCATACACATATGTGCCCTTTAATGCCAAAGCAGAACTCTATGTGATCTGTTCTCATAAACTATTCCAGATAAAGGTACAATCTTCCTAAAACACCTATATTTATTATTTTTTTACAATGAATTATAATTTGTATGTTCTTAAAACAAATAAATAATAAATCAGGAAAAATAGAGAATCTAACTATGCAATTCTTCTCCCCCCAGATATCCAACATTCAGGAGTTCAAACAACAATGACAAGATTTTCAGACCCATTGAAAAACTGCAATTCCTACAGAAACTATGTGGTGAGAAGAATATGACGTCTAGACCAAATAGTATAGAAATGAACAATCTTATATCTATCACCTCTTAAACTTTTGGACAAGAAACTAATTATTTTCTTTATTTGGATGCAAGTTTTCTGCTCTATCATTTTACTCAATGTTCTGTTTAAAATAAAATTCTGTGATTCTGTTAACGCGTGGTCAGAATAGCAGAAAATAATTTCTATACCAATACAGTCTCTTACAATCAATATTTAATGAGTCAGAAAATAAAGAACACTCCTTACACTTCCATACATCATGCAGGTGGAATGGAAGTATAAAACGGAGTCAGGGACCCGTAAATTTTCTTCTCTGTAATTGCCAGCAAAATTATTTAGTAAGAGCTGGTGAAGGGTTTCTGGTCTATGTAGAGTCAGTTACAGGACACCAGGAAGTAGGTAAAGATAGTCAAACAGGCTGGAAACAGAAAACACAGAGAGATGGGTTGATGAGGTAAAGAAGGTCTGTCCTTCGTCTGAAGGTAAACACCGAGAAGCGGTAAATCCAGAAGTATTATTCCTTTGCTTATCATCTTTCCTTCCTTTCTTTCCATATATGAAATCAAACTGACTACAGAAGGTGATAAAGTACTTTTTTTCAATAGACTTCCAGTCTGGAAAACAAATTTAAAATGCAACTATTTCACTATGAGCTGAATATTTCACCACTTGGCTATAACATGGAATTTATTGAGTGAAGGGGGAAAAAAAAGCAATTACAAATAATAATAAAAAATAATCAAGCAATCCAATTGCTTGAGCAAATGTAAAAATAACTGAAGGGGGACCCAAGAGCAAGATGGAAGCACTCCCTGCCTTGGATTCCGTACTCTTCCTGGCAAAGCATGATCATGACTAGTTACGAAGCACAGAAAGAGCGAACCTACCAGAGAAAGGACTGGTTCATGCATATTGCTTTTACTTCTAACATTATTGGGAGAAAGCTGTAATAATTGCATGTTTTGGGTGATAATTGTTAGTATCAGTGTAACTGGACTAATAATGCTATTTTGGTAAGACTGCTAATTTTTTAATTAGAGTAATAATAAATTATTGGGTGTGGGTGTGTTCATTTAGTCTACATAAATTGCACAGGTTATTTAATCTGCTTCCCTGCCTTTGAGGCTTGGTTGTAATTTCAACACAACATCTTGAAGATAATTTAGTCACACTGAAAATTTAATCACACGTTATCCTTGTATATTATTTTTCAAATACGTGGTTGCCTGACTTCAGAAAGAACAATGAAAAACTGCAGATTGCTAGCATACTGATATTGGAGGATAATAAACAAATATGCTATATACAAAAGCAGTCATCTCTGTTGATAAATCTGTGATAAATATTTGTTTACAAGAAACAATAAGAAATTTGTACAGTCACACTGTTTATTGTGTACGCATAAGGCTAAATTAAAATTTTAGAGGAGAGGCTCTGCTGTTTCTCTAGGAACCTCTACAGACAAACATTAGGACCTGCCCTTCTCATGTATTCCAGTCCGTGCACTGAATTAATGCTAATTACCTAGGTTTTGAGAAGTTAAAACATGATTTGGATTGAGATGTCGTGCAATTAATTCAGTCACATGCATGAAACAGGTTGTGTTGGTGGGATTACGTGTTTGGTGTTTTCCATGTTTGCACCTTGCCCTTTCAATGAGCCTGACACAACCAAAATTCCAAGCTTGTGCCACTAAACTCTGCACTATGCTTGGATCCAAGATTGGATTCCACAAACTGGCTGGAAAATAGCTCCTCCTTGATGTACTCATTAGAGTACTGACCCTGTATTTGATAGGGCCAACTTTTCTTTCCTCCTTAGCCTGAAACAACTAGAATCTATTGACGACTGTTACAACCACATTACTCTAATTATTGCTCTCTTCTCAGTAACAATCCAGTTTGTAAAAATAATTTAAATTTAATTGGAAAAAAAATGTCATTTCCCATCAGTACCCTTAACACCAAGATTCTTCGTCTCAAGAGATCTTTTAATATTACCAGAAAATCCATGCTGTTCCATCATAAAAGACTGAGGACCATTTTAAGATAAACCTTGCAAGTCAGGACTCTCATCCGCAGATTTGAGGCCTAGATTTAAATTATTCCCTGATTTAGATTGCAGAATCCAAAGAAATAGGATTCTGGAACAACAGGTGAATAAGAATAGCTAGGGAAGATACTTAAAAAGTTTTAAGATACAATTTATCAATTTTCTGTGGAATCCTTCCTCTCAGGGTAGCTTATGATAACAATCAGGCAAAATGACCCAGAAGGTCCTTTCTTATGTTATGTTTTTTTAATATTTTACACTCGTGTATTAAGGCACATGTACCTTCCTAAATAATTTCTTATAGTGTGACTCTGTATTTGTTACAGATGAAGGCTTAACTCAAAATAACCCCATGAGCCACACCGCAGAGGTACTGAAATACCTACAGTCAAGTACATTTTTCAGTAACTCCCTGGATTGGCACTTATATTCAGCAAAGTGTGCTTTTCTTACAACAAAACAAATATCATTAAGTAGGAGCTATTATATTGCTTCCTTGATCACACTGTAGCAAAAAGCATTAAAGAAATCAATTTTTAAGACAATCTAAGGAACCTATTACTTTCAAAACCAAAAGTGATTATTTTAATGTGAGGTAAAAATGCCGTATCAAACTTAGTAGTTGCAGAACTTTACTTTTCAAGAAGAGTGACTATCTAACATTGCAGTCTTTGTAGTATCTAAGTTTATACACACTACTTAGCATTCCAGTACAAACATTGTATTTTTTTTCAAAACAGCTACCACACATCTTTCAATATGCAACACCTTGCTCTATTGATACACTCAATAAAATAAATGGGACTAAGAGGGAAGTAGCTTGCTGCAGAGATCCATCTCTTGCTATCAGGGCAGAGGAAATGAAAGTGTAAGAAATGCCACAAAGTTGCTTGAAAATAACTCCTCTTTTAACTAACAGCCTGCTCAATAGAACAGTCGTCGCCTAACTGATAGCTTCAAGTTCCTTCTCTGCAGTCCGAAGGGAATAAAAATAATAACCTCCACTTTTTTGAGGACTACTATAACCACCATGATCAAGGGACTTACCTAATCTCCTTGCCGATAGCTCAGCATGGCAAACGACTTTGAAAAGTTATCAGTTATGTTGGCAAATAGGAGAAGTCTTGTAAAGGGGATAATTTCAGGAGAAATCTTAAAAAAACATATTTACTGCATCATTTTGAGGGATGATAGTGTGTTCTCACATATCACAAACTTCCTATAGTATTGCTAAACTGATCACTGAAGGATAGTGAAAGCTATGTATTTGCGAATCAGCAGTTCAATATCTCACAGACTTTTGTAACAGGGCAATTTGAGAGACTGATTGGAGAAGGGAGTTTTAGAAAGAACAGTTCAGTATCACAATTCAGCCCTTTAAAAGCACAGCATCGGGGCCATCTCTGTCATCAAATCTTTCTTGGCCTACAGTTCTGAGGGTGCAGGGTGGATACTGGGTGGCTGCCTGCAGTTGAGTCCACCCAGGAACCCTGGAGGGTAATTCCACAGCCCAGGTTCTGTGCTTAAACCAGGGAACAAAGACCTACACACTTCTACAAGCAGAAACCAGGAATGCAAAGAACCCCTGTAAACATTCTGTAGGAATCTGGTAGAAGTCCCATAAGCAAAGTGGTGAAGTAGAGAAGCTCATATGATCCAAGAGGATATCAATAACATGCTAGGCATGAGGACCTCCAGCGAAAGAGAAGTTGACCAGTTGGAAAGGAACGCAGGAGGACCAGACATGGAGGATGAATTGGACATGCTGAGAGAAGCAGCTGATTAGGGAAGCAGCCAATGGCCCAATCCCCAATAGCAAAGGAAGAAACCATGCCAGTACTAGCAAAAAAGAAGCTATACATCCTTAACACCAAAACTCATGAGCCTGAGTAGATTCGAGACTCACCAGCTATCACCTTATTACTTCAGGCAGCTCATTGGTAATTATAGTAACAATCTAGGGAGATAAGGAGATGGAAAAGTTCAAATTCATGTAGCACATCTTGTTGAGGAAGAGCAGTAAGGGAGCATGGATGAGTACATTAGTTCTGAGGTTCAGACCAAAAGGGAGAAAGAACTGCTAAGTAACTTCAAAGGACGGTTATAAATTTAAAACAACATTGCCACTTTGGGATTTCCCTCCCAGACCAGAAGGATCAAGTAGATGATGTATTTGCAAAGAGTAAACCAGAGCACAGACCTCAGTGATAACGCAGGTTACTAACACCCTTTGCGAATGCAGCAGGAGACAGGCTGAAGAGGAAGGTCCTGAAACTCTTTCATGAAAAGAGTAATGAGGGTAGAGGCTGCTTCACATTTGCCTCTAATTAACAGAGAAGAAACAGCTAAGAATGTGAAGATTAAGTGGTAATGTAGTTGAGATTGGTCACAAAAGGACAGAATCCTCAAAAGTTAGATTAGAAGGAAAATAACTCAAACTGAAAGCAATGTATTTCAAGAAGGCAAACTTCAGTAAAAGGACTCTTAGAGAAGATTTCCTAGGAGACTTGCCTAAGGTGAAAAAAGGAATTATAGTGAAATGGTAGCTCCTTAATGAACCAATTTACTCAAAGGAGAAGAAAAACTTCTAATAGATACTGAAGAATATTGACATTTTTGATGCTTTATTTTTCCTTTTTAAATTTCTCCTTTAGTCAAAAGGTCAACATAAATTGGTTCTCTGTTTTAATTGGTGTACCAGTGATAAAGGAGTAAGATCCTGCAGGGAAAGAATGAATGCATTTACGAATACTTGTTTCAGCTAGGTATTTTCAAGCCAGCTGAGCAAAATGAACTTCATCCTGAGGTACCCAAAATCTGCAAGCCATAAATTCTTAGCTAAAATGTGTCCACAACAGTGACGTAGCTCAAAGCAGTAGAGCGCAGCAATCCCTCGTTTCCCCACTTACTCCATGTTGGCTCAGACTGTGGGGCAGTTTTTCTGCATGTGAAGGGGATTTCTTTTGGATGAAATTAAATCAGAAGATCTGTTCAAAGTGCAGCAACAGTCTCTAAAAGGAACAGAAAGGTCCCAATCAATGTGTGATCTGCAGCACAAGCAAGTCCCACAGCAAGTATCAAGTGCACATGCACTGGCAGAATGCTCTCAAACCACAGAGACCTCCTGTGTTCTTCTGCTTCTTGTACCACTTAGAAGGCTAAAGGCCTCGGGGTCAGTAACCAGCTCACACAGATGCCCTCAGCTCCTACCTAAAGCATCCTTTTATTACACCAAGACCTCCCATGGGTCAATATACTTTTTTTTTTTCTCTTCAACTGCTGTATCCCTTTTCAGTGCTTTGGTCTCACCTGACTTTTGTTTTTTTTAAATTAATAATGATTCCCCTTTCCCATCTTTCCTTCCCAATCAACTTCTTTGGTCTCATAGAAGATTCAATCTTTGCAGTCGTAGTGGCAGATCATGGTCAAGAGTTTCAGCCATGCCCCTTGCATCTGTATATTTTGCACCTACTGCCAGTCATCCCCAGGACTTTGTACTTCCATCTGTCCAAACACCGAACTCTGCACATCCTCTCTTGTTTACTCCACCTCTTCTTCATACAAATGAACAACTGAGAGGGTGGAAGTCATTACTTTTGTGGTGCCCACTTGATCATTTGTCCCTTCCACAAGATTTAAGACACCATTTCTTCCATTCTGAACCTCTGTCTGGCCAATATCCAGCAGGCACTGTGTGTTACATGTAAGTGAACAAGAACAAAAATAAGACTTGCTTCCCTGAAGAATAGCATGAGAACACCCATGTGCTCCTATCATCTCCACTTAATGGATGAAAGGATGTTCTGGCACTTGCTGAGGCAACATTGTGAAGCCTACACGCCTGAAAGCAAGAGTTTGTACTAGAGCTTTCTTTCTTTTGACTATCTTTGAGCAACATTTGCAACAGGGATGTTTGGTCCAGGGGACCAGATTAATCATAAACTAAGTAAATATGCATACCTATAAGTTTAGCTTTTGGGCCCCTGGTACAAATTCCTTTTTTCTACTGATCCATTCATATTGCACCACATCAGTTTTTGCCGTGTGGCTCACAATTACACAGCCTATGAGCACAAAGTCTATGAAAGCCCATAAAGGATGGAGGAGAGAACTCTAAAGGTGAAAGCTAGAAAGGCAGAATTGGTATTTATCTTTCACAAGGCAAAACAGGTGCAGTAAAGATACTTTACTTACCTTGAACTCTTTCAAAAATACCATGAGGTCTATACTAGAACATAATCAAATTAGCTATTTGTAGGCAGCTGGAAGATGCTCATGAGATCAATGAGATGCAAAGCAATGAAAAAGCCAATAACAGGATAAGAATGAAACAATGGGCAATGGAAATAAGCATTAAATAATAATTTTAAAAAACAGACTGACAAGGAAGGGATAAACTTGATGACATTGTTCAGACTAGAGAAGAGACATTAAGGAGCCACAAAATAATAACCTTAAGGTATGAAAACACTTTCTTCATGCCCACTGATAAGTAAACAATAAGTAAACTTAAAATGAAGAAACTGGGAATTGGGTGGGTATTAGTAGAACATCGTGACTCTAAGAACTGGCCCAGAAAGATTTTGCATGGTTGTACCATAACCATCTGAAAAGATTTTAAAGAACTTTTTGGACCTACGTGTCTCAAGAATGACATACAGTTTAAGCTATGTTGCAGCAGAGGGTGAAACAGGTGGCTTTTGGAGTCTCTTCCTATCATATTGTCTATAATTATTCCGAGATTGCCATGCAGAAACTATTAAACACAGTATGTGTCTTCACAAGGTGCAGAATTGGATTTTTGCCTCATCTTTGTTGAAGAAGTCCTTGTACAAAGTGCATTTAAAGCTCTTTTAAGCTCACTTTATAACACTTCAAATATCTAAGCCACAAAATTGAAGAAAAATTGAAAGACACAGTAGAATACATTGCAATACTCCTACTATTTTTTGCAAGATATATTTTTTCTTATGTTTACTGTATTAGCTGTATTTGAATGAGTATATTTTTAGACAAATCGAAATTAAAATGCTGTTTTCCAACATTATTTTACAGAGGTCCAAGTGCAGTATATCTGCATATTTTCCTAGACAGCCTTTTAAAAAAAAAAAAGTAAGATAAAATTAAAATAATGAGAAAGAAGGTAGATTTTAAGGGCTGAAGAATGAAGTACATCTGAATTTTCAGTTATTGCCCTTTTAGCTGTTGTAAGCATCATAATTTATCCTAACATTACCTTTGAATCCAACTAGAATCATTATACTTAACATATGATCTCAATGTCAACATTTATTGCCGATTTCATTAATCAGCAAGATGTATGTACACTTAGTAGGTTTAAGACCTATGCAAGTGTTTTGCCTTGACTGTTTCAGGATTATGATAAAATTACTGTCTTGATCAGCAGCAAACACTGACAAAGTTTTATTGGATTACAAGAGAACAAAGTACCCATTCCTACTCTTAATAACTAACATATGTGTGAGGGACTTTTTGTGGCACAAGTAGTAGAGTAATGGAACAAGCATCATTTCTTATTGTGCAGATAGTAAGGTAGTTTCGAGTATACCTACATAAGGTGTTCTGTATTGCTATTAAACATGCAGTAAATTATTCACATCAATACTTTCATACATTAATTTACTCACAGGAGAAGCGTGAGCAGCGTCCTTGTTTAGATACAGGACGGAAGATAACAGAAAGAAGGTCCTGAAAACTGAGCTGACAACAGATCACAGACTGAAAACAGTCAAGATGAGTTGGGATGTGGTGACTCTCCAGGTAGTAGTGACAGGCTTTGACTGACAAATTCAGTTAAGCAGACGCAGCACAGTCTATCCAGAGAACACAGATTCAGGATAAGTGTCAGTTTTAGTAAGAAAGTTGGGCTCTATAATGACAAAACCAAAAAAGTGAAAAAAATATGCCTATAAGCACAGGCCCTTAGAGAGATCAAAGTACGAAAACAGGAGAGATTCAAGGAGGAGATTTTATGGGTAAACCACTCCTGCTAGCACAGATAAGAAGTGCTATGGTATCTGAAGTAGTAAAATAGCAGAGGCATTTGTCTCTTCACCTTAGCAGACAGGTACCTCATATGCTAAGAGAGGCTTGGGAATGAAGAGATGGTTGGGGGTGGCAGGGAGGGAGAACAACTGACCAATTCAACTCTGCATTTCTTGCAGAAAAATGTTCTGGAAATTTTATTCTTTGCATACTCTTTCCTCAATGTGAACCACCATACATTTCCCTTGATCTATCAGCATCATTCACTAGAAAAACAGTATAGTCACCTGTCTTGTCATTTTTTTTTATTTATTTATTTTGTTTCCAATCACCATGAAAGAAAATCAGCTTTTTACAAGGAGGTCAAACTAAATACTGTTAATTTCTAACTGCATTTTCTCTGTACAGAGGTTTCCTGAACATACAAAACAGGTAAACAAAGAAAATCAAAGTTATGGAGGGAGAAAAAGGAAAAAAAAAAAGCAATAAGGTAATCACAAATCTTTAAAGTCTTAAATATGTGATCTTCACCATCTGCAACATGAGGGTATTTTGTACTCCTGAACAAAAGAAACTTAAAAGATTATTTCCCAGTGAATCTGGCACTTGTTGAAACTCTAGGTAAGTGCCCTGTGTCTAATGATTCACTAAAGAAAAATACAAAATGGAGAGAAATATATGTCAGGTCACTTCTGAAGTGTTTAAAACTCAGTGTTTCATACCTATTTTTCAAGGCATATAATCTTAGGTGTATCTTAATTTAAAAGAAGCAGCACTCAGGTATATTTTTTCAAGGCTGACTATGTTAGTTCTTCTTAGTTCAAAGGAAAAACACTTCTTCAGAATAACGTGCACAAGCTTAACCAGAAAGAAAAGATCCTTAACAGCCTCTGATCTTTACAGTTCAAAAAATATTCATTCATTGGGTTGTTTCCTTTCACTTACAAGTGTCATCAGATTTCTGAATTTTGCTACTAGTATTCTATCATTCTTAAGGACCACCTATAAGACAGGCTTATCTGGAATTTAATAGCCACATTTTTGTAATGCAATTTTGATTGTATTTTTGGTAGGGAAGAAAGATGGAGTATGAGAAAGACAAATAAAATAAATTAAAAAAAATAAAGGGAGCTGTTTTCACCTTTAACTTCATAATGCCTTCAATAACAGAACAAATGATAAATTACCCCCAAACACAAACCGTAAGCAGGAATTGTATCTGATGTCCTATGAAGTCAATTGGAATCCTTCGTTTGATTATATTTATAGTTCAGAAGCTATTTGCATGTATGCAGAGGATCAAAAATTTCTGCTTTGACTGAAGATGAAACAATCCATCTGTTGGGACATGCAAATTTTTGGACTTACGCATGTGCAATGCATATGAAAGTACTTGCGTAATAGGTCATCAGCAAGATGTTGATGGAAAAGGAAAAAGAGCATGAAAACAAAAAAGTAAATTTCAATACAACCATTTTCTTTTGGGAGCACTACTTCCAAATTGAGTGCATTTAAGGAGAGTCATTTTTCCAGGAAGGTTAAATAATTAGCAATAAACACTTTCTCAAAATTAAGAGTCGGTAGAAAGCAGGGAAAAAAACATAATTATGTGAGTCATCTGCACGCAAACACTGTTCTGCTCTAACTGCATGTTATGTACTTTATCCCAAAACCTCCATGTATGACTACAGCAAATAATGCACTTTTTGTCCAAAAGTAAAAAAAGATGTAGTGCAAGTACAGAAATTTAAGATCTCTACTGCTGTCTTGTAAGCAGTATAGACAATCTAATGGGCACTTCTATTTCCCTCTGCTGTCTTATTTTCCCTACTTGGCATTTTGAAAAACAGCAGCAGTGGTTTGAATCTTCACCAGTGATAAAATAACTCTCTCTTGCACTGTTGTGGCACAGTGAACACTGGGATATTCATTATTCAAGCAATACAAATATTCTTACAGAACAAGTCTAACCTAAAGGACAAGTTATGATCTTTTAACTGAGGTCTAATTTAGATTGAAAGAGATCATATTTTTTTTGAAAGGATCATTTTTAATTAAACTCTAAATATTACATTTTATTTCTAACCTAACTCCATCTTATTTGTTTGAAATTCATCTTGAAAATTGTATCCAAGAGGGCATCTGGGAATTTAGCTGCATAACAAATGTAATTTCATATGAATCAGAACCAAGATGTTTATAACAATAAAAAAAGGCTGCCGGTGACATTACAACACTTTGGCTAACAGCCCAGATGTTCGAATAAATGGCCTCGTCATGGACAAAAGATGCTTCCTCAGAATGCTGGACAATTTGTGTACTACAATCATTTTCAAACAAGGTACTGAGTCTAAGCCATCTCTCCTGCCCTCAAATGTTTTCATAATAAAAAAGCAGCATGACTGACTACTGCTAATCCTTCAAAATACTGGAGGAAAAACACACATAAAATTGCACAATTACAAGTCAATCCATTAATCCATAATCTAAAAAAAATTTATTAATTTATTTATGTTTATACCTATGGAGGCAGGACTTAATTAAATGCTGATATGGCATTACTCTGTCCTAGGTGCAGGATCTGACATTTGGACTTGTTAAATTTCATCCCATTAATCATAGCCTAATGCTCCAATCTATCTAGATCCCTCTGTTAGCTGAGGTATTAGCTGAAGAAAATCGTACTTAGCACACACTTCATGCTTAGGCTTATAAAATGATCTTGAGCAGGCGAAAAACTGTATCTAGACAAACCTCAGCAACAGTTTTTTTAAACCCTTGGAAGAACAGTGTTTCTTTACTTTGCGAGCTGGGTGTCCAGCTCAACCTCTTTATAAGACGACTTTCTCTATTGTCAGATGGGAATCAATTTCCAGCTGTATAAACCTGAAGTTTTACTATCTTAGTGAATATAAGCCCATTCATAAACTTGTGTTTCTACCTTTCTGCAATCATATGGTCTCAAAACATACCAGCTGATAATTGTGTCATTAAATACAGGAATCTTTTTATAGTGGTATGCACTTTTATGAGGAGGCCGCCTTGAATTTTAGTTTGAACAATCTGTTTGATTATGTTCTTTTAAAAGAAAACTTAAGTGAAACCCCAGGGAGCGCAAATTGTTGTGGGTAGTCTACCATTGCACACACTGAAAAATGAAGATATCTGTTGATGGTGAAGTCTGTGTCAGTTGATGGACACATTTCGGGTGATTAAAATGTATTAAGATTATGCCATAGTCAGAGATAATGCAGCTATCAAATAACAGCAAGAATTACTCAAACAGGAAAGGGCACCAAGCTTTCAAGGACATCATGTATAATATTTTATCTTCCTGGTATGCATACATATCAACTAGTGTCGGATACACCTGAAAATTAGGTCTAGGAAACACGGAAACTTGGAAGTATATCTTGGATTACAGAACACATTTTCATGCAGTATTGATAGTAATGATGCATATATTTCTTCAGTCAATTAAGAAAGCAATAGAAACACAGAATTGTCTCAGTTGAGTGGCACCTCTGGGGTTTGCCTAGTCTGGTCACCCAGGAGCTCAGAGCAGCATCAGTTAGAGCAGCTTACATGGGACACTGTCTAGTCAGGCTCTGACTGCCTCCAAGGACAGAGACTCCACAACCTCCTTGTGCAACCTCTTTCAGTGCCTGATCAACCTTAGAGGATAGGAAAGTTTTTAGGTGCACTTTATGTAAGGTTGAAAGCTAAGGTGTTTGTGTCCATTTTTCACATTAGAAAAACAGTAAGAGAACTAAACATATTGTCAAGGACTCACACTCAAACCTGGAACATACAGAACTAACATGAAGTTACCCATACAAAGAAATGGCGAGGCTCCTAGTACCAGTGAGGGAAATCTTGGGTTAAGTGAAGGCCCTAAGATTTCTGCCACCATTTTTACTATAGTAAGTATTTCAGGAGATATATGCAATATAATTTTTGATATCTGAGTTTTAATATCCTAATGAAGTTGCCATTTTACAATAAAGTTCAATAAATGTGACAAAGAATGAAATCTAATGCTTTGTCTTCTCTTCCCCCCACCAGCGAATGTCAACCATGTAATGACAACCTGGTCAAACTTGAAACATCTTTCAAATTTTATATTGTATTGATATAACAGAAGCCCAGGAGTTATCATAATTCTCACACAGAAATGGAGATCAAAGCACCTAAATTAATTCCTTCAGCAATTCAATTTTACTTAGTTATCCTTATGGTGGGCTTGCCTGAAACTTTGAAGTTTTTCTCCCAGACAGGTATTAACTGTTGATGTCATGATACCAAGAAATAGATAAGTCATGATTTTTGTTGGTAGTATCTTCTACTGCATTGTGCAGTCTTCTTCATTAAAAATATACATGCAACTGGTCCAATAAATACTACGTGCACAGTTAAAAGCATCCTAACCCTACATTTCTAACCCTATCTATAAATCCAAAGTTTGCAAACATTCAGAACTGTGTTAGTCCCCATCTAACTTAGGGAATAATGAGAGAAGGAGGAGAAAAATATGTTGTTGACCCCAAATCTCACAAGAAAAGTATTCTGTCTCCAAGCTCATGATTTTCAGTGTCATAAAGAGCTTAAAGAACTAAGTTATATCAAGAACTTAGACAATTTTAGAAGGGCAAATCTCATTCACCATTTCCAGAATGTATTTCCAGGTTTTAATTACATTTTTCATTAGCTAGCATAGCTCTAACAGATATAGTCACAGAATGCCAAATATCTATAATACACTATAATACAGCACCCACTCTAGGAAGACAGACTGCATTGGCTGAAGTGTCCTACATTACAAACAAGTTCTGTTGCTATCTGTGAATCCACAGTTGATTTCAAGAAGGTATTTAACAATTATGTCATGAACTAATGCTGCCACTAAACCATATTAGAAGGAGACAAAAAAATAACCCAAACTAGCCAACAAAAAAAAATTAACACCTAGTAAAAAAAAAGACTACATTAAAACAAACTACCAGAATCATCACCGCTCTTTTAACTATTAATCTCTAACATGCACTCTGTTTTACCACATTTCTCAAAAAAAGTCTTATGTCTTCTTATCTCTACAGATTCTGAGATGCAGTATATGCGTAACCATTGTGATTAGAGTCTATATTTACATGTGTAAGAAATGCAATTAAAGCAAGAGTAATAAAAAAAGAACATTAATAGGTATACATCCCGTCAAACATTGGTATGTCATAGAGCTTCCAGCTTTAAATAACTAAAATTTGTTGGCAGGTCCATCTGTTTTATTATTCCCCTTGGCACAGGCTAAATTTATCACATAGGTCTGAAATAGATTATATGTTGTTTTATTAGATTAATTTAATTGTGTATTGGCATCAGTACATGTCAAAATTAATGGCTTTTTAATGACAGTACATGCTAATGATTAACTAGAAATGCTGAGGAGGGGTGAAGGCATGACTTCAGGAATGATTAATACAACAATTTTTTAAATATTACTATACATAAAACTGACACATACACACACACAAAAAAAGTAAGAACCAAACTTCCTTTGTCTCCCTCTTCCTTCCATCATGGGAATAAAAAGAGAACAGTAAAGTGCAGAAATAATATTTGCCTATCAACTCTATAAGTACTCTGCATAACCCCATTGTTCACAAAAATATATTTCACTGAAAGTGAGACAAAATATTTTTAAAAAGACTGAATATGACAACACTATGATACTATATTTACAAATACAAAACACACATAAATCAATTTTCATCCCGATCCAAGTTCTATAACTCTTTGCTAAATTCTAGCTGCAAAGTAGAACAGAAACACATTACATTCCCCCCCTACACACACCCCAATTTAAAAAAAGAACCCAAAAACTATGAGAATTTAAAAAGAATTTTAAAAAATAGCAAAAATGTTTTCCTATATTGTGTTTCTTAAAATACTGCAAAAAAAAGGAAGTCCTTAAGCTATTTGCATCAGAAGTTAGGGGACATTTAGCAGACAAAAGGACGATAGTTTTTAAGATACTTAGAATAGCAGGATTAAAAGGAGTTTTCCCCAAACCTCTGCTAATGCCTAAAATCAGTAATATATATTTTACTTATATGCATATAGTTAATGTCATGCACTCATGATATTTAGTTTCATCAACTGAAGCACAATATATCTCGATAGCCCTACAATAGATGTGATTATTTTTATAAAATAAAAACCCACATAGCTCGTTAGAGATTAAAAACTAGCATAAAAGATGGGTTTTGACACCGTAAGTGTCCATTTCTCACCCTTATTTACCTCTGCATCATTCTCTGCTGCTAGAGTATGCCCCCTCAATCCTGTTGTTTCACTCCTGTAACTCTCTTTCCATTGAGCTGTAACTCAGGAGACCCATTGCCTGTTACTGAGTCTCTGACCCACTTTTCATTCTTCATTCTTATTTAGCAATGACCTTGATATAGATTAAACTTACTGAGTTTCAAAAACTCAGTGGATTGACTTTTGCTGTATTCAAGGCCTCTTACTTCTCCTTATTATTTTTGGAGATAAGCAATGGGTGAGTTTTTTGTTGTGAAATAGCCTTTATTTCTACCTGTACCAGAAATGTGATTCATATTATCTCCCTTTCAAAAATAATAATTAGAAACCCCTACACATTGCACAGTAGCTCTCTATTTAATCCATCATAATATTTTCTTCTATATTATTGCATGTTTCGAAAATTTTGTTAGAGGTAGATTATTTTTGATTGATGTTTAATAGCAGCTTAAAATACAGAGCATTCTATAACAATTGTATAACTTCGAGAGCATTCTATAACAATTAACATGAATACTGAGCTATATTCAATTTCCAGACTCCCTGGGAAAACACTTCAGTCACTTTATGCAGACAATAAGAGCAGAAAATAATTTCAGTGTGACTAATAATACTTCTGATTCATATATGCTTGAAGAAATGGCTCAGTAAATTCAACTGCCTGCATGTACAAAGTCCCCCCACAAAGTCAGCAAGAGATTTCTGTATGGAAACGCATAAGTTATAGAATAAGACTTTGATCACACAGTCAATTTTTTATTGCAGCATATGCTGCCTCTAGCTCTAGAATTCAGCTTTCTTCAGATTTCCTTTTACCCACTGAGTTTCATCAATTTTGTTATTAACTTTTTGAAATGCTTGTATAAAAGATTAAATTCTATTACGCATATATTTACCATGGCCAAATAGGAGCCTGCTGGCTTTATTTATTGAAACTGAGAAATCACGTGCCCTTCTAAGGAAAAACTAATAATGTGCAGTCAAAACTGACTTCAAAGCACGTCTGTAAAGAAACATGTTCACCTAGTTCATCACTACTTGGACGATGGTAAAACTAACCCCAGCCTGATGCTATTTAGAATGCAAGAGTCCGACTTCAGGAAAACCAAAGATCTCTCTACTCAAACTAAGTAGTTTGGCAATCACGACATCTACTTTGATGGTAGGAGGGGAAAAAAACTCCAAAACTCAAAACTCCATTTAATTTCCTTAAAAGTTGGAAAACCTGTGTCCAAACCTCTAACTATTTTTCTTTGCTTTGTTTTTTTTATTGCAGCTTTACTTTCTTATAAGCACAAGTTCAATTTCCCATCTGAGTAACAGGCACTGACACAGCATCACAAAATAATCTGGATTGGAATGGACTTTTAGAGATCATCTAGTCCATGGGCAGGGACATCCTTCACTAGATCACACCTGTCACTGCCTGACTGAAGGTAGCTCCTAAACTGTTACCTTACAGCCGGAGTTCAGGAGGAGTAATCTGAAATATTTTTAATACAGTGGGATTTTAAATTAATTGCACATGTGAAAACACATCTAAATAACCTTTAATATGGGCAGACAGTGACAAACATTACTTTAGAATAGGCTTTTTGACACCTCCTCCTGCCTTGCTCTCCTGTAGAACCTGAGGAAGCATGAACTGCAAGAACAAACTGCTAGTTGGGTAGAAAAAGGCTGGGCCACTAGATTCATAGGGCAGTAGTCAAAGGTTTGCAGTACAGATGGTGGCTAGTTCCAAGCAGAGGGCTCCAGGCATTATTAAGTCCTACACTATTCAAAAGTTTGTTCAAGACCTGGATGAGGAGCCAGAACACACTCAGAGCAGATCTGCAGATGATGCTAAATGGGGAGGAAAATAAACAAGGAGCTGATAACGCTGAAGAGCAGAGCTTCAGTCCTGAGGGACCTTCAGAAACACGAGGACAGGGGCAACAAAAGTCTCACAGTTTATACTGAGACATAATTATGCATTTGGGAAGAATAACAACATGCATGTGTACAACCTTGTAAACAACTAGCTGAGTACCAACCCTGCTGAAAAGCATTTGAAGGTTACAGCAGGTGCCAGGTTGAATACGAGACAACAACACATTCTCAGTGGAGCTAAAGCAAATTGCATGTGGTGTAGTAATAGGAACAGGCACCAGCAGACTGAAGGAAATTTCTAGTTCCCTCTACTTGGTCCAGATGAAGCCACATGTGGAATGGTCAGTTCTGCATCCACAACCAACCCAGCTCAAGAGTGATATTCAAAACCAAAGCAAGTCCCTGTGCTGGGCTGCTAAGACGGTCAGGATCCCAGAGCACAGGATTTACAAGATGATGTTGAGGGAGCTGGATCTGTTTAGTAAGGCGAAGAGGTGGCTGAGGGGAAATATACACAGATTTTAACCACGTAGGGAGCAGTTACAAAGATGTGGAGTCTCTGTAACGGCAATATAACAAAGATTCATGGCCACAAATTGCAGCCTGCAAGCCTCAGGCTGAACATTAGGAGAATCTGTTTTCCTAGGAGAGGAGGACAGCATGTGAGTATGATGCTGAAAAACACTGTAGAAGCTCCATCCTTGCTTGGAGGTTGTCCAGACACCAGCTGAACTTGCCCTGGTGCTCCTGACACTTCAGACAGAAGGGTGGGATGGAGGACTTCCAGGGGTCCCTTCTACCAATATTCCTGTGAGTCTTTGTAACTAAAAAATTCCATTGGGAGTATCTGTACATATTTATTGCTACAGAAAAGGTACAAGCTTTTGAAAAGTGTTGCTTCCTGTAAGATAAAATAATGTAGAAATGCAACAAAAATGGATAAAGAAATGAATGCCTTGCATATAAAAAACAAGGTTGAAAAAAGGAAATTTAATTTAGAAGTGGCATGAGTAAGGTGGAACATGGCAGAAAGATAAAAGACAACTAGAAGCAGAGCAGGAAAAAAAAGCGAGTGCCACAAATAGTTGTCTTACGATATGAAAATGAAAGAGAGGAGAAAAAGCAAAATTAAAACTTGAAAAAAAAAAAGTCTATCTACACAACTCAATAGCAGAACTGCATGCCACACTTCAACATTAAATCCCTGTGATTCCAAATATAAGGCCATCATTAAGTAGCAGACATTTGCAGGGGGGGAAAAAAGCCATTTCAGATTTTAGTAACTGAGCACTCACTAACAGAATTTCTGAAATACTTCCCGAGCCCAGTACTGGCCACTGCCAGCATGTAGGGCAAGGCAGTTCACTGGTGTACCTGGAGAAGGCTTTGAACAGTGGAAAGGCTCACACACACACACAAAAGACAAGTTTGAAGCAGCTTCTACCTTTTAAAAGGTTGACAGCACTGAAGTACCTGTGTGATGAGAAACTGGAGCTTGATCTTTTATTTTTTCCATAATAATAAATCAAGTGACGATACAATTTATTCTACTATGCCTTTTGAAGTCCAGCTGTTAGAATTATGTGCTCTTAGCTCCAAAACAATACATTATTACTGCCAAGTGCTATTTATCATTTCAGATGTTAAATTCTTACTGGTATTAATTATTTATAGGGTAAAGCCAACTCAACTCTTAAAATGTAAAATAAGGATACAAAGTCTCCTTTGATGTATATCCTTTGAAATTTAAAAGTGTCATAAATCTTCCAGTTGGGTATCTTTCCAGTTTAAACCCATCAAATTATATGAACTTACCAGAAATGCTTTGTGCTGTTCAGTTTAAAGTAAGCCACCTATTCACTAGGTAACTTAACGTGCTTTGCACCAAGATTAGATATTAGCAATTTACAGAGAGCATCTTCTATGAACAACATTACAAACCTAGTTTTGGAGTACACTTTGCAGCAAACAGGCATAACCACCAACTCTGGTGGCAGCTTCTGCAGTGAACAGCACGCTATGCTTGCAAGTCTAGTCAAGACAAAATAATTAAAAAAAAAAGTATTTTCCATCAAGATGACAAGGCATCAGAATTCTCTTCATAGATATAGGAATGACATTGCTTTAATTAAAAATGATTGGTTTCATAAGCTATTTGACATTCCAAACCATGATGGATAGAGACTGCAAAAAATGAAAATCAGTCTGGCTGGTACATTAGGCCAGGTGTCAGGTTAAAGTTTAAATAATTCTAGAGGATGTTCTCCTCTTTAAATAAGCAGAAGTATAATCAGGCAAAAAAAATTTCTATCTAGTAATTAACATTTAGCTTTAGCAGCAATTATAATCTAGAATATCGTATATTAAACAAGAAATACTAAGAAAAAAAAGCAACTCAAATTTATTCAGACTATTAAAATTATTACATTACTATCTTATACACCTTACATATTATCCCATTATACTTCTGTAAGTATATGAGATCATCTTTATTTTAAAACTGACTTCTAAATGCCCTTTTATTTCCTGGTTAGAAATAACTACAGAGTCAAAAATATGCAAACAGACAGTGAATCAGGGGTGAATAAATGCACCCAAGCGTCCTACAAAATCTAATGGTAGCACTGCGTAACGTAACCCATCAGGTTTCATGCGAAGGGGGAAACAAATCAGGAAATAAATTTATCATGAACTATCTTTATAGGAATAGAATGTTATTGCAGAGATTTAGTTGGAGGCAGAAAGAATAGCGCAGGGCTCCAATTCTTTATGATGGCTTTACATTCTCTTTATATAACACGTTTGATCCTTCAGTATTAGGCATTTTAAGGAGTCGTTACATAAAGCAGGTGCTTAAATTATGCCACTTAACAGAGGACAACAAGAATGTAGGGAGTTTGTAGCTATGATTTCAGCTGAACAGTGGCATCAGTAGTTGGGATTTGGAGAAATTTACTCCTTTCTACCTGAAGGCAATGGATAAAATTTTCCTAGACTGACACTAGAGGTTTTTTTAGTGGGGCTACACTCATGAGAAAACTGAGGCAGTAAAAACAATTAAAGACAATAAAGGTTTTCACAATAAAGGATTTCAACACAGACTGAGAGCTTAGGGAATTGAAATTGTTAATTTCTCAATTAGAAAGTAAAACTTTCAAGGATAGCACAGTCAGTATATTTATGAAAGAACAGGTAGGTTTTTTCCCTATAGAAAGAACTCACAGCAGCATGGCATAAAGACCTCTAATAGCACTCATTTTCTTGATGAGATGGAGATTTATCTCAGAGCCTTTGATAAGTGAGATGTACATCTAAAGAACAAATAAGTGCCCCCCTCCCCCCCCCATATAACAAATAAATTGACCTTCTGAAGTTTTTCATTTTAAAGCTCATTTTGAAACCACTGCACATGGGCACAGTTATGCCTTAAAACTTCTCAACTTACTGTTCTTTTGGGAAAGAAATGCAAGAAATGCCCCAGTGTTCCTCTTGAAGCATCAACTCCAAATTAAACTCAGTTTTGTGTATGTGAGGGATGAAGGTTTATATTTCTTTAGTTTTGGGTTTTGGTGGTGGTGGTTTTTGGGGGGGTTGAGGTGTTTTGTTGGGTTCTTTTGCTGTTGTTGTTGGGGTTTTTTTAATATGTTCCAGGAAAGCAGAAAGGCTCTTGATCTGCTATATCAGGTTATACATTATGATTTTTAACTCTTTTTTAAAGGCCTTCCTTCAATATAATATTCCTCAACCTGTTGCACAGTCAATACCTTTTGACTCTAGCTAAATAAGTTTCATTTAAGGTTGGTTTTGTTTTTTGGTTTTATTTTTTTTAACACAACATTTATATGAATGTTTGATCTATATTGTGCTATAATGTACTGTTAGCAATTTGTCATCCTCAATATTTGTCATACATCCAATGTTTGTGTTATGTCTTATGTGCAGCTCTCACCTTTCAATAATAATCTCTGGCATCAATTCCAGGTCACTGATAAAAATATTGATTATGAAATCACCTGATAGATTATGACATCCATTTATGTTACAGGACTGACAAGACAGTTTTTAAACTTCTAAATGTATCTCTTACTATTTCATTTTATATGGAATAAGAAAGGGTAACATAAAATTACGTCAAAAGCCTTAAAATGCATTAATCACCACTACTACTTTATCAAACATCACGTAATCTAATTAAAAAGGCTGTAAGAAGAATGCACATGTAGGTAAAATTTTGTCCCAAACATTAATACCAGTAAAGATATTCTTAGAACCTATGGTCAGCAGGTAGCTTGAGTATGTGCAGCAAAGATGCAACATAAAGCTTTAAAGAGTATTTTCTTGCAGAAATACAAGTGTCCAGGCATGTGTCTATTATAAACACTAAAAGCCTGGCCAGAGAGTAACTGCAGTAATGCCTTTGTCAAGACCCTTTTAGCTTTTCCTTACAGCACTGGACCCACCATAGGCATGGGGCAGGAGAAGATATTATGCTTGACTGAGTGCAGGGATTATTAGGGTGACCCAAACAAGAGAGAAGACAACAGCAAGTTTCAAAAGCATATCCAAGTATGGGCATAGCACAGCTCTTATGCAAAATCAAAATAAAAGCTGCCCTTTCTATATTGAAGCTACGGTAAGAGACTAACACAGCATTTCTCCTTTTATTCTGTCTTCTCCAAAGGAGAAAAAAAACACAACCAATAACATTTGCTATAGTTTTCATTACAGGAGAAGTTTGAGATATAAAAAGATTCTTTAATTAAAACTTTTGCAGTGTTCTTCCACTGCTTTGAGAAAATGAAATACTATAAAACACTAGATAAATTATTTTTGAGCTGGAAAGCAATTACATTACGTTCTGTCTGTATTACACCACTGTAACTTGCCTGAAGCTTGGAAAACACGAACACTGATACTTACACTGGTTTCCAATGTTCTATTTTTTTTATGTTAAATGCCTATGTTAATTCAGAACACAATGAAGAAGCAAAATCTCCAAACAACAGTATGGTATACATATATATAAACCCACATAGATAGGTAGAAAAAAGAGGGACTGAAACCAGGCATCCCTACCTAATGGAAATGTGACATTTTGGAATGTTCCCTTGCATGAAAAGAATTTAAGAGCTTTTAAAGGTCCCTCGCAACATTTTGGCACTTTTTATTGTTATTATAAATGTTAGTTTTACTTTCTCATGCCAAGGACTGAAGTGAAAGATCACATCACTCAAACAGCTGATATTTCTGTATGTGAATGGCATATCAGTAACATGTGATGTGAGATACCCTGGAGGGTAGAATTCTGTTCTGACATTGTCTCACACCCCATTATCTTACACCCCAATAGGTAAAAATAATGTGTCATAACAGCTAAAATAAAGATGTAATCTCTCTGTGGTCCAGTGATCTCCAATATTTCCAGCTGAATAGCCCCTACAGCTTGTTACAAGCACAGAGAAGGGCTGAACACAAGGACTCCTCTGCTCACATCGCAGGACTACTCCACACACACAGAGGATGTTAGATTCAATACCAACAGGAGATCCAGTCCTTCACTTGGAGGGACAAAGAGGTGCAAGTTGTAAAAATTGCTTGGACACTGTTTTCTGGCAAACCCCAGAAAATGTATATGTTAGGAGCAGACTTCCTTCTGAAATGCCCATGAAAATGGTGGTCACCAGCAAGCACTGCAGGCTGGATCATTGCTCTGATCAACTCTTAGTATATTATAGAGTCAAAAAGCTTCGATTAGGAAAAATAAAACAAACACAGACACAACACAAAGCTCGAAACATTTCTGAATAATAATATCAAAACAGACACATTCAGTTATGGGTGCAAATGGGTTTTGCTTAAAAAACCCCAGATTTATCAAAAACAATGTAAAAAAAAACCAACCCTCCAAAAGTTTGAAACTGCTCTGAAAAATCCAATCCAGAATGAAAGGATTAGCATTATAATATTCTTATAAGTTTCAAGAACTCTAGAACTGCTGTACTGAGTCAGACCCAAGTCTGTCCAACAGCACACCCTGTCCTTCCAGCTGTCAGTAGCATTTCATTAGGAAAAGAATAAAATAGGACCAGTACAGAATGATACTTTCCTGTCCCTAAAGGCTGAAGTGAGACCTTGATCACTGTGTTTAATGATCTCTGATGGATGTATCTTCTATTAAGTGGCCTAGGCTTTCTTTAGTCTATTTATACATTTGCCCAGCCGTGATCTTCATAGTTCAAATGTGTTTAAAAGCAATTTGAAGTAATGTGTTTAATGTTTCCAGCCCTAATTTTATAGTTTCTTAGCTCTTCTTACATGTTTGAGAGTCGTTCTTCATAAGAAAGCTATTCCATGCTATCCATTTCTCCAATATTATATTCATAAGAAGCAGTGCGAAGAGCTTCATGGCATATTTGAGCAGGAATTTGGGTACAGATGGATGGAGCAGGACAATAGCATTCTCCAGGTTTTCAGGACTTCGCTCATAAATTCCAAACCCATTATTTCTTATCTGACTAAGCCCTGACCTCAAGTTTTCAGAAGTTCAGAACTTATTATAGATAGTATACCTGAAGAAGACTACCTTCATCAAAATAATGGTAAGTAGGAAATAAAAGGGCCTCCACTGTAGAAGAAAATTTGCTTGTTTTCATTCTTAATGAGAATAACTTTACTCAGATAATGGAAGTAGCATCTGGAGTATTACTTTATGAATAACTGTTAGTTTCTGTGGTTAGATAATGCAAAACTTTAGGACATATTAAGATGCCTTTGGATCTTTTCCATCTTTTCTTCATATACTAAAGAAACATTTAAAGTTCTGAAGGACTTAAATTCCTTCCTTGTTTTTGTGCATGTGTAGAGCTTGGGAATCTTTTATCCGTTAAGTGATGTTGAAGAGTTCAGCAAGGTAACTTGCCCCTCACACAATAAAGGAGCACATTGAGGTTTGAAGCTTTAAGTGTGCCTATCTAAGATGCTCTGTCCTGTAAATAAACATTCTCACATCATGAATACAGTGTTTAATTTTAAATTATAAGAGATCATGACATTGGGCACACCTCATAAAAACAGAAAGAAGTTAAATAATTTAAGGAATTAAAATAAATTTCACCTCATAAAATGTGCTTTCAATTACAAAACAATTTCATCCTACTCAGTTTAAATTTCTCATTAAATAACTTATTAAATATAATTAAAAACTATGCTTTCCTTAGCAGGGGACAGACACCTGCAAGCTATGGCTAAATTGTTTTTGCAGACAGTGACAGAGAATGACAGTCTTATTTAGTAAAATACTTCAAAGGGAAAACATTTTCTATTCTTGAGTTCACCTGATAATCTTCAGAAAAATGTTAGTCACTGTGACATGGAAAGAGCTAGGAAAATAATCTCAATGCTGAGCTTTTTCATAATTAAACTTTATAAAATTACACTTTGCAGACATTCCAAAATTCAAAGGAAGTGATTTACCCAGGACACCGGGGGGTGGGGTGGGGAAAGACGCTGAGAAACAAATCCATGTTAGTACTGAACACTTTCTTTTTACAGTAGCCATATATAATGCTACATTAAGTCTGTTGAAACTTGTAGGCAACTAAATTAAAAACTACTGCACTCATTAAAAAAAGTATGGCATATTATGTTTTAACATGCTAGATTTAAATGAAGGACAATTACGGAATGCACCTTGTTACGATGGTGTCTGCACACTTTCAGAAGAAAAAAAATAACATTGCTGACATGACCTATATTTCTTTAGAAAAACAGCTCCCTATTAGTTTTTATGGATCATCTGCAATGCCTATTCAGGCACAAACAGATCTGGTATTATCCGACATACAGAGACCTCGAGGACAGACAGTGTCACAGATCAACATAATCTTTCCTAACACAATCCTTCAAGATCTCGGAAGATCAAGTTCTCACAGAAAATACATTTTAGAACACCTCAGAAGTTATTGGAAGCATTTTGCTTTGAATGCAAATAAATTTTCATCACTGCAGTCTCACAATTATTTTGATGTGGGAAATCCATTTTAATTATAGTTTGTTATATATTGATCACATTTAAAACAATTTTGCCCCACAGATTCTATTTTTCTGTAATAGTTATAACATTTCTGCTATACTTAAGTGTCTCTCCTTTGCTGGGACATTTTAAGTTCTGCCTACCACTTTAAGAAGCTTCACACATCTTCTGTGCAACACACTCACGTGCTACCAGTAAGCACCAATTCCTGGGCTGGGAAAACCAGTGAAAGCTTGAAAAGTATTGTCACAAAACAAGATACTACACACGTATTTAATTGAGAATTTACCATCTGCTTTCTGTTTGTTTGGGTGTTTTTTTCCTCTCCCAACATTCAGACATTACTGGGAGAGAAGAATGAGCCAGACTTTTCGAACATTAAATATTAATGACAAGCAAAATGTTTGAGAAGCGAATATTCTGTGTGCCTGTACTGCTGCTTATCCGAGAGGAGGCACTTACGAACAGGAAACAACCCATAAACTCTCTGTCTGAAGCAGCAGTTGAAGTTACTTAAATGTTTAGTGTAAGGGTCTGATCAGAGGAAATGCACACATTTCTTATTTTCATGAGAACTGTGGATTGTTTCTGTATGTATATAAAAAAAATGAAATAAAGTGTGAATTCTTTAGGTGGTTGCGTACTATTGAGTGATGATCACACTTAAGATGTTACGTCTGCTTTCTCATTATTTAAAATTGAATTATGTTGTTTAGCTGAATTATTATTATTTTGAAGTTTCAATAGATAGAGGAAATTATCTCAAAAAAAAAATATGGCTGACTGCCACCTAATATCCTTGAACACCTGGACGTCACAGGTAGATGTCAAGGACGAGTCAGTCAGACATAATGACTGCTAATTTCGCCTTACCTTTTTTTCCCCTTTCTCATCATCCAAGACCACACTGGAAAACACAACTGGAGCTTTGACCAAATGACACTAAGCAACTATTTTGACATTCCCCTCACAGAAAACATAAAAAATAACAACCTAACAGAAGAATAATTTGGCTGACCACTAGAGTAGTTAGGGTGGCAGAGAGTGAAACAGCAGACAACCAGATAATGGTACTTTCTGAGCTACAGGAGATATTGTGCTGTTTAATGATCCTTGACTGAGCTTTCTTCTAAGAATTTATTGTAGTTTTTTCGAATTTGTATCTGACATACCTGAGCTATTATGGAGTAAAATAAATGAATAAAAGGAGCAAACAAACAAATAAAGCCTCAAACAAACAAAAAGTCCAACACCAAACCAAAACCCACACAAAAAATCTGTCTACATTGTCAGCTAAAATGCACCACACTCCATGCTAGAGTTCACACAACTCACAGGCAGTTCCTAGCTTAGGAATCATGAAGTCCATCCCCACCAGGACTTTGTAACTCTCAGAACAACATTCCTGGGTGTGTGCTCTCTATTGCACTGTGACCACTAACACAACTAAGGATTAGACTGGAAAATTAAAAACTGATGAGGCAAGACAGTAAGGAGATTAAATCATGCAGAAATCATTCAAAGAAAGAAAAAGTTTTTAGAGAAATAGCGTCCCACTCGTGGCTCTGTGAAAATATTTTTCATTCAAACACAAAGTAGACAGAATAGTTTCATCATGCCTGTGGATTATGAACGCACTGATTTATTTTCGCTGTGCAGAGTACCTGACTGTGTCTTCTGTGTAGAGCTAAAAGGGTGGACATCCATTTCTGAAGGGAGACACTGAAGTTAAATTACACATTCCACATAAACTATAATTGTATTAATTGTTGCTGTTCTTACTGAAATTATCTTTATTTCCTAAGCAAATGTTTAGTATTTGTGCCTTTAGAAAAAAAAATATATATAAAAGTCTTCAACTACCCATTAAAATACTTCAAGTAACAGTCTAAGTATTCTAAGAGTAGATTTGTCTAAGCATGAACTGTTAAAAACAGGTTATTTGTATAAATGCTTCAAAACTAATTTTACTTCTTCCATGACTGCAATAATATATGACATTTGATTTATTACTTGTGTTACAACAGTGTCTAACAGTTTACCTGGTAAAAATCCAACTGTGCTTAGAGTTATACAAAGAGGAAATAAAAACAACTGCTGTCTATAACATAAAGCTCATGATCTAATAAATCATAGGCATTGAATAATGAATGTAACTGCAAGAAATGAGTAATGGAAAAATATGTTAGTAAGAACTTGAATTTACATACACAGAAGAATTATTCATACATAGATGTTCTAGGTACATTAATTTAAATATTCAAATAAACAAGCCTACTCACTAAGCATACTTTAACAACAATCCCTGAAGTTTCTATGCTATTCAACATCAGCCTGTTGTTTTCTACACGCTGTAGCAGAAGCGGCTGAAAAAATTGGTAGTTATTCGTACGCAATGTAATTTAAAATGTGATAATGCTCCAAATAAACTGCTAATTAATTAACTGAGAGCTAGCGCCACTGCTACTGAAATCAAGTTACTACTGTTTCTATGTTCGCAGGCAGGCACAGTGGCAAGGTGATAACCTGATGCCGTTCATACAGGAAGGGTGATGGAACTAGAATTATGTATTTGAGGGAATGAAGTAAGGATCCAGTAACAAAAAAAATTGGGTGGGGGGTCAGGACCACATAGCTGATCAGGAACAGATTTCAACGGGTAGGAAGCTTTTCAGTAGGGCCACAGAACACATAACTCCAATGTGACGTGGCCTGATTCAGCATTTTACATATGTCTTAGATGCTATAAACAATGAATTCCAGAAAACACTGGAATGGTGGGAAAATGCAAGGCATTAACAGAAGCCATATAGAAACAGAGCACAATTTAAAGGAATGCCACAGATCTTTGGATAGAGAGGGAAACAGATGAGACACAGAGGTGCTGATTTTGCACTCTTTTTCCACGCCTTCTTGCAGTTAGTGTTTGGGGGAAAGTCTACACATGCTTTGTTTGCTCTGCATAACCATATGTAGGTCTATAAGTTCACACTTAATACCTCAGGGCGAGGTGTACAAGACAGAGGAGAAAAAAACCAGAATTATTCCTACTATTGTAATTCAGAGCTAACATAGGCTCTTCAGGAGACGTAGAGCTTTTCTCTTAACTGTTTCTGCTCACTGCAAGCCCCTCTTGTATTAAGTTGCATGTTTATTTTTAACCTCTACATACTTGCCCTCACAGAAGTAGATTGTCTTCTTAGATGATCAATTATAGTTTATACAGATTACTCTAGGCTACAGTTCCAGTCTCTCGTACGTCTATACCTCCATCCATTATTCCTGCTACCTGGGAAGGGATCATTATTAACTTTAAACCATTTATTAAACCTTTTCCTATTCCATCCACCCTCTTTAGCATTTATCTTCTCAAACACTTCTCCTCACACATCCAAACTCCTTAGTGAAATACAGTCCTCTGAAACATTACTTTGACTTTCTCAGTGACTCAGCCACTTGATAATTAGCAAAGTCCCTACCAAGATTGATCACCTAGAGTCTAATTAAATGCTCAGTGTGAACATTTCCTGATTACATTCAATTGCATTATGCAAAACTAACACCAAGCCCATACACCTATTCTTCACTTGAGCAGTTTGTACAAGCAATCCTCACTTTTATGGCTTTGATTCATTCCAGCTTAACTTTCCAAAGTTCTTTATTATAAAAAGATTAGTATTTTACATAATTCTGATATTTAAAATATTCAAATGCAATCCTTTTGCAGAATAAAATAACAAATAAGTGAAAACAGTGGTTGCACATGAGAACATCCCCTTCTCCAAAATCAGTGAGCCCTAGGAGGATCACTAGCAGATTTCCCTCTTTTTCAGAGGGTCACCACTCTGCCACTCCTCAGCTACTTACAAACCACAGACTACTGCATAAATCAATACTCCACACAATGTTATTCATATAAAGGAAAACAAAATGAACAATCAGAAAACCCCAACAAACAAAAACACCCCACGCACTGATTTTTCTATGCCTTCAAAACATTGCTGCTCATAGTGGCCATGAAGCTGTAAAAGTACCGCTAAATCCAGAATTCAGGAGTTTAACTTTCCCTTTTCCAAAGAGCCTAGTAAAATCAGATTTCTTCTTCAGAAAATAGGAACATTTGAAATTAAGAGACACTGCCCTAGTGAACTTTCAACAACAATGTCCACATGAAATCTGCAGATATGATGCTTTGAAAAGTGAAAGGGTACTGTAGAGATAAAAAGACCCAAAACCAAGAAGAAAAATAAAGGCTAGAAAAGTTTTGGTCACATTATTTTTTCACCCTAGTGCTCAACTTCGAGGAAATTTTAGATTCATACAACAAGGTAAGCAAGACAAAAATAAAGGGTAAAAAAAAAAATCACACAGTCTACAAAAATTAAAAATATACCACTATTATTGATATTAGAAAGTCTGTTTAAAATTGAAACTTCATCCAAAGAGTCAGTTTGAAATTTTTATTCTGGAAATATTCCCTGGTATTCTCACTTCTAAAGAAAATTGCTTTTCTGACATTCAGCTGCATGTGAAAAAAAAAACCCAAACACTATCTCAATAAGGAATTCCTACTTACAAATTAATTTCAAAAGAAAAAAAAACAGAACTATGAATTAAGAAATTCTCACAAGAAAAATACTCCTCTTCTCCCCCAGAAACAAAGAAAAGACATCCAGACACTGCTGTTCTTATCTGCGTTTCTTCTTTCAGGTATGGTTAGTACAAGAGCTAAACCCTGGTTGCTCAGATGACCTACCAATATAAAATTAACCTATATTATACTATTTGAAAGAACAAAAAGCTTGTAATTCTTCCTCCCTCCTTGAAAAGCAGCAGGAGTAATCTGGTCCGTAGTTAGTTATCACAGCTTGTACAGAAAAAACACAGAAATATTGGGAAAAGGACCCAGGTAGTTTTTTTTTGTTAGAGTTAATTCTAAACAAATGAGATTATGGAAACATATGCTGTGTTTTAGTGAAATTGAATTACTTTGTGCAGATTTTTCTCTTCTGATGAAATTTTTTCTTGGGCACTTTTTTTAGATTCTGGCTTTAAATTCAGAGACACTTATTTTAGGACGTAGCAAGTAAGGCACTGCTTTCTCTGGAAGCATTAGGGTGGCATCCTCCACCTTCACAATCATTCCTCTAAATCCAGTTCACTCCACTCCTCCTAGAGCCACAGGACACTTACACTTGTAGAAACAAATATCACCTCCAGCATAATTTTGTCACAAATTAAAACTTAATGACTGAACACTGCATGGTATCTGGATATATGTATATTGAAAAGATAATTTTTTATGCTTCGTGAACATTTGATCCACTTTTGAATGAAAATAAAGTCTTGAAATTCAAAAACACTCCAAACAAAACAACAAACACCACCCCAGGCTCTTGTTGCTCTTAAGTGATCTATGCTTTAACCACTGTTCTACCAAGGTAATATAAGCAGGGCTCTAGAATGTGTTTAACAGTATATGTAGGAGAAGGATATATTTCTCATCTTGATTGCAAGAAACGTTCTAGTATAAATGTTCTATCAGCCAGAAAACAAGTACATTCAGAAAATAAGTGAGGAGCAGCTGTTTTAAATGCCCATCAAAGCATCAGACACTATCTTTTACCAACACTATTAAATGTGCCTTCACTATATGTCTTACAGTACAACAAAAGGTGAATTTGAAAGGTGTTTTCAAGTTGGGAAATTAACAAATTTCATCATTTAATCCCTCAATAAACTAGACCAAGCAAGGTATCCTGTCTTATAATATTGCAAACATAATATTAAAAAGACTTGACTAGATGTCATATGTAATGGTAACTTCACACTTAAAGCTCAACCATTACATAAAGATGGAGAAGTAAAAAGTAAAAATTCATCACAAGATTTATAACACAGTAAAACATGGACCTTAAAAACAGCTGTGTCTACAATACTAATGGTTTCAGTTTTTTATACTACCCAAAGTAGTTTCATTCTTTTTAACTTGAAGTTGACTGTTCTTAATTTTCTCTTTTATTATGTATCACGTGAAATAGCCTTCGCTTATTTATGAAAGTTAGCAAACATATTATAGTAAATAATTCTGAATGAAGAGTTATTGCATATCTGCTTACAATTACAAAAACAGTATTTTAAGAAAGTACCATTAAAAAAAAAATCTTAATATCAAGATGGTGAATTTACCTAATGTGAGTACGAGTACATTTGTAGCAGCTCAGTGAAGCTGTTTCCAAGAACACCTATCAGTGGTTTCTGCACAAAATTTGATGCCTGTCAAGGAGAAACAAAACCTTTCAGCTACATTTATGCTTGCTTAGCTCCCAAGGGCATTTTTAGGCCTCCCTAATTAAGGGAATGCTTTACTAGTGCTCCTGCAGTTGCAGGTAATTGGCAATCACTAACAGCAGGGTTCTGATGAGGATTTACTTTGTTAAAGTAGAAAAAAACCCCACCTAAAACAGAAACCTGTTTTCTCCTTTTATTTCTCTAAGCCTAATCCTACAAACAATGGCAATGAATTCCAATTCAGCTTAGATTCCACTAGGCGAGTTATTCTATCACTCAGTTACACGAAAAATTCAAAGCAACCAGTTATCAAAACAGGGATTTCTCATAGCTGCAAAATACTGAATTTTAACAGTAAATGTTAATTTTTAAAGAGCAGATTTATGTTGCTTTACAAATACTGATAATACAGAGACAGAGATATAAAAAAAAAAAAGTCACAGGAGAAAATTTATTTTATCTGAAAATATAAAGATATATTAAATGTTACCTGTGAGATAATAATCACTATATATGATGTGGTGTTGCAAAGTCCTTGTAAGCATCAAGTAACTTATGCAAGGTGGGGACCCAATCCTCACCAGCGACTTCTCCCAGGCCTCTCTGCTTAGAGAAACAGTTCAGAGGAGAGGCACTAACGGTGGATGAGGACCGAAGCAAGGACTAATTGAGAGAACTCAATTCATAAAAGTCAACGGGACCCAACGGGCTGAGATGTGCTGAGAAAACTTGCTGATGTACCTGCAAGGCCCTTTCTATCTTCTTTGAAAAGTCATGGAGATCAGGGAAGGTCCCCAAAACCTGGAAAAAGATGTCCAAATAGAATAGATGTTGCACGCATCTTCAAAAGAGGCCAAAAGGACAATCCAAGGATGTGGACGGGTGGATAACTATGTGAGTAAAAGTGGGCTGAATAACTGGACTCACAGGGTAGTGGTTAATGGTCAGCCCAGATCTGGAGACTGGCGACAAATGGAGTACAAGAGGGGCCTCTTGTGTTTAGTGTCTTTATCAATGATATGGAGGAGGCAATAGATGGGCCTCAAGACATTTTACTGAGATAAAAATAATCTGATTCAGTCTGAAGGCTGGACAATTTCTGAAATTGTGTGTCTACAATTCGTATGTGGATATACATGTGTGTCTTTATGTGTACATACTCACCTAAAACACTAAAGATTTAAAACCAATGTCTTTCATGTATTCTCTTACAATAGCTACCCCAAGAACGAACTACTTAATGAAAAGTTTCATCATGTTAAATTCAGCTATGGTGAAAAACCATTGGACTTCTAAGCCTTCTGCTGAGGAGCTGAAAAATGTAACAGAGCTCTTTTTCCTTCTATGTAACTCCTAAAAAAACCCTACAAAACTGTTTAATATTACACTTTGTTGCTACAAAAAAGGATTAAAATTATTTAAAGGTATTTACTGAAGTCTTTTTTATAGAAGTTCTTGTACACTTCTGCAGATCATAGATGAACATTGCTATATAGCACTTTTCCTTTCCATTTTATTGTTACAAATCATACCCTCTTCTACTCCTTCAAGCTTTACCTATGTTAACTGCAGGAACAATTCACTCAGTGAGCAGCAATGTCTTATTTGGCCTTTCTGGTTGGTCAGTATTAATAACTTCAGTTTTAATATCAAATGTAAATACTTCAATTAGTAGCTTATAAACAGGAAATATAAAAGGAATCTTACTTGTTCATATCTTTAACCACAGAATGCATTCTTTTGAACAGTTATGTCTGTGGACTAGGTACACATTTCTATAGTCATTGCAGCATCTTGAACATTAAATAAGCGTAATACAAGATGAATGATACAGAATTAAAATAATTAAAATACTTCTGAGAATTTATCCATTCATAAATACTGAAGTAAAAAAAAAGAGAGATGATTATTAAATAAAGTGCTTTTCTGAAATAATTCTCCTAGCTTCAATTTATAAAAATATATACACTTTATACAAAATATGTACACTAAAATATGGGCACCTCTGCTCTGTATCCACCTTTAATTGTGCCCATTACCCTTTAAACAGCTCTGGTGAGTTAGGCAGATCAAATATGAGGTCAAGAACTAAAAAAAGAAGTCAATGATAAATGTAATTTTTGCAAACCCTTACCCAGAAACTGTTTGACAAAATAATTTCCTACCGCAGCAGGTGAACAAATAACCTACCTAAACTACTCGATTTTAAAGTTTTTATTTTTCTGTGACTCAAAATGCAACCACAAGAAGAGGAGGTATGAATTTAAAGCATTTAGTTTATGACTTTAAAAAAGTTTGGTAACAGAACTGCCAGCAAATCTAACTTTTCTGGTTTCGTTAGGAGTGAAACAATTAATTTCTCAAAATAATCACTGCATATTAGGCTTTAACTATTTTGATTACACAAAGCACTTTTTAGACTCAAATATTTGACCACAGGTTTCAAATTGAGAATATTTCACTGCTGAGGCACTGTTAGGGAAACAAATGAAATTACAGAATTATTCATAATTGGTATTACTTCTGACAAAATATATCTTTATAGTGAAGTAGAAATACTTTAAGATAGGAAACTAAGTTCTGCAAAACGTTCATCTCAAAAGTGAAAACTTTCATCTGAATCCTCATGGTGCAACAGAGATAGGCACCTGCCAAGTTTTGGGAGCTAAAATATTGGATCTTTCTTCTTTAGATGAAATTCAAAGTGTAAAGGTCAACAGAAACTCAAGAAGAAATACATTGATAAATTGAAGAGAAAGTTTAGAGAAGCGACAAGCTATTAAAGGACTAGGAAAAATACTGCAAAAACCTTATACTTTATTTTGAAAGATTCAAGGAGCTCCATCTTTAAATTTACAGACAGGAGTCAAAGTTAAGGGGGTACAATCTGAAAGAAAACGCCCATTATCTGGAATAAAAATTCTATAATGATGTTGTTCCAGTACCTAGGAACTAAATATAATAGCAAGGTACAATTCAACTAAAATGGATGTATGTACTACATAGGAAGTTAGACTAAATGACCACAGTAGGTCTTTTAACAGCTGTGTGATGAATTCATTCCCCCTCCTCCTTTCTTTTGTTGTCTTTTTTTTTAAATTACAGTACTGCTTAGAGAAGCTAATCACGTTAGAGTGATTATGATAGCAGCTACACGGCATAAAAAACAACACTATTTTTGATGTTTGCAAATTAACACAACAGGAAAGAAAGATTACAATGAGTTAGCAGTGAAATATCTCTTTACTGACTGGTTAAACAGAGATATCTTGGCTGACGACCACTTCAGGGAGCTGAGAACAACCATACCTTTCTAAGCAATAACCCCATCTTTCTGTCAGTGTATTTATGGCAAGAGTGCTATAAAATAGCCAAATTCACAGAATATTGTGTATAATTAAACCTCTCTGAAGGATATGTTGAAGAGTAGGTGAACAAAATACACACTGTTGTTTGGATCTTGCTGAACAAAATGGAAACTCTATGTGGTCAGAGTTTAACAATTCTGGTCTTTTAAAAACAGAACACATATAAAACATTCTTTTCTGGCAATAAATTGCAAAGAATATTATTTACTGGGTGCAATTTTACAAACATGTCATACATCTCTCCTGTACATAAAGAATATATGCATATTAAACAAATTGTTTGCCACTACTTTCTGATCTATATGGTGCTAAACCAATGAATGGTCTACAAACTGGTTAGCTAAAATCAATCCGGAATGCTCACTGCATATCTTACCTTAAAGAATTACTGCATAATTCTTTAATCACTTGTTGGGTTTAGAGACTGATCACAGCACATAAAGGAAGAAATAGGAGGAAAATATGAATTTTATACTATAAACTAGAGATTTCTAATTAAAATCAACAAATCTATTAACTCACAAGAAAAGCTTAGATTCCAACCACCAACTCTCCACATTGAGTGACTGTTAGCACGCCTCCTGGCATGGCTTTTGCCAAAGTTTTCCCCTCAAGCACACAAGCAGCAGAGCAGGGGAGAATACCCACCCACCCCATAGGCCATTGCTGTAGGAAGCATGTACAAGCCTAAATCAGATTTGCATCCTCCTGTTAGGCTTCAGCAGTCAAGGAAACTCTGCACCCTCAAACTCAAAATGGCTGCGTGACATGATAGGGTATGCAACTGCCTCACCTTCGTTCTACATAAAAACTGTATATGTTATTTCAGACAACGTAAACTAAAACTAAAAAATAGTAATTGCATTTTGGAATGAGAGCCATATGGGATCCAGGCTGGAGACAAGCCAAACGCTAGGTCCTATAGATGTAGCTAATATATGCTACTTGGCCTCTAGAACAGTGGTTATTCTCATTAACTTAGCAATAAACACATACCCAACAATAACAGAATAGTAGTAATACTTATTACTATAAGATGTTGAAATAGTAAGATGTTCAGGCAAAAAAAATAATGTTTCATCATTTGTATAAATTTAAGACACCAATCTATCACTAACACCTTGAAACAATGGCAAAATGTAGCTTCATTCTGTCGCTTATAAGGAAAGACAATATATGTTCACAGCTTAAGCTGAACCTCCTTGACCTGGACACCTGTTCAATGAACATAATTTCTTTAGCAATGATGGTCTGGAAAAAGTATCTCAAAGCAACCATCATCTTTTTTATGATTACTTCTGCCAAGTCATAGTCACAGGAGTTTGACTCCCTTTCAATACACAAAAGCAGGTTCAGTTAGCATGGTTTTCTGGTGGTGTCTATCATAAAAACCAAACAAACTAACAAAAAAAAAAAAACAACTCAAAAAACCCAATCATAAAAAATCATGGACAACATGAAGGTATGACAGCAGTTATTTTTCCATTATTTTCCCCAGACAACAAAAAAATGTTCTCTGAGAACATTTACTACAGATGTAAACAGTGCTTCAGAATGATAGCTTCAGTGTAGCTTTAGGAAATAGGTAGATTTACTCTCCCCTAATTTCAGGGCATCCTGAAAAGGCATCACAGAAGATTTAACATTTAACAAGCAACACCTAAACTCATAAAAATATAAGTTCAAAATATCCATCCAATAAACATATGCTAATATTTTTTATTTAACAAGTGACAATTTTTCAAATGGCTGATGTTGTATAAAACATGAGATACTCTGATCCTATAATTGCAAATACAGTATCCCCCCTAAAAAGGGCGGCTGATGTTCCTAACAGAAAAGTCTATGTTGTCAGAAACCAGTATGACAGCTTATTGTACTTGAATTTTTATGAAGCTGAATTTAATTTAAGCAGTACTAGATGGATCCTATTGTAGTTAACAAAGACAAGTCCTTGCAAGGGATTTTTGAAGTACCAGTGGCTGTGGCTACTCCTTTTAAATTGATTCAGGGGACATTCAAGGATTTTAAACAGTGGAACTCTGTTTAGAAATGCACTACTCACTATCAAAAAAAAAATTAATTAAAAAAGACTACAAACATCAATTGAAAAACAAAATCAATAGTAACATGGTACTTATGATAATCTACTCATTATCCAGAAAAATGAAGCACTAAGACCAACCTCATGACTAACTGAGTTGTTGCACTGTTCAGTGCTTTTTGCCAAATCTCCCCTCACCACAGTTAAACTGGACAACTGGAATGCAAATTGAATGATCAGCTTACAAAAGCTGTACAAGGAAGCATTAAGCAAAGCAAATCAATATGGGTGAAATGAGAGAAAACTACTTCATTTATGCGGAAGAGACTTCCTAAAGTAAGGATAGAAGGTCAAGGAGTGCAGAGCCATGGACTGCTATTTCTTGCATTCTTCTATAGCCCATAGAGTTTGTCTGCTCCCTATTGGTTGTCAAATCCTCTGAGTAAATTGGCATACTTGGATACAGTTCTGATATCAGTTTAACCTCAATTCTTTTAAGGCCAGAACAGTGACAAGTACTTGCTGCACTAAAGGATTGGGATATGAATGGGATCAGAGCTGAAGTGGAAATCTTTAGATCATCTAGTTCAAACCCCCCTGCCATGGGCAGGGACACCTCCCACTAGAGCAGGTTGCTCAAAGCCCCATCCAGCCTGGTCTTGAACACCTCCAGGGATGGGGCATCCACACCTTCTCTGGGCAATCTCTTCCAGTGCCTCACCACTCTTTACAATAAAGCATTTCTTCCTGCTATCTAATCTGAATCTCCTCTCTTTCAGTTTAAAACTGTTACTCCTTGTCCTATCACTACACTCCCTGATAAAGAGTCCTTCCCCATCTCTCTATTTAGGGACTGGAAGGCTGCTATAAGGTCTCCCTGGAGCCTCCTCTTCTCCAGGCTGAACAACCCCAACTCTCTCAGCCTGTCCTCATGGCAGAGGGGTTCCATCCTTCCAATCACCTTTGGAGCCCTCCTCTGGACCCGCTCCAAAAGGTTCATGTTCTTCCTGTGGTGAGGACTCCAGAGCTAGACACAATACAGGTTGGGTCTCACCAGAGCAGAGAGGAGGGGCAGAATCCCCTCCCTCAACCTGCTGGACACGCTGCTTTTGATACAGCCCAGGATGCGATTGGCTTTCCGGGTTTACAACGCACATTGCCAGCTCACGTTGAGCTTCTAATCCACCAACACCCCCAAGTCCCTCTCCTCAGGGCTGCTCTCAATCCATTCTCTGCTCAGCCTGTATTTGTGCTTGGGATTGCCCCGACCCATGTATATTACATAGTTTGATATGTTTCAGCTGTGCAATAAAAAAAGTATGAACCAGCATTAATCGGTGTAATCAAGTACACAGAAATAGCTTGTATAACTAGCTATTGGGGGAAATTATCAAGTAGAAAATGACTTTAACGGGGTTAATGCTGCCAACTGGCTTGCATGTATCTTAGAATTATTCACAGAGGTTTTGTGCTGCTACTGATAATTTCAGGTTCCCTTTAGGGAACCCTGAGGTTTTAGCTGATGAGGCAAATGAGTAACATAGGACAAAGCCTCAAACTTCTCTTCCCAGCTGTGCCTCAGGCTGCCACTGTGAGATTGGGTAGTTCAAGATCTACTTGTACCTCATTTCATATGTAAAATGAGGAGTATAATCTTTTTTTTTATTTCTACCATCATCTTCCTTTTGTTAGGAACCAGATAGTGTTTTTGAGAAAAAGTCTAGCTCTCTGGAGACAGACACGGGGGCCTTCCCTACACTTCTGTGGTGCAACAATAACAGTAACTATAAACACACAGCCTCTATTTCTTTATACATATTATACCAAAAGTCATTCTGCCCTTGTTTGTAATCACCCCAGTTTTGGGGTTTTTTCTTTTGAAGGGGTAAAAAGTGAGGCATTTTCATGCAGTATTTTTGTGTTAAACATATTAATGTGCATTTACAATAAGTATGATCATCTGTTTTACACTGAAAAATCCTGTAAAGGCAAAACAGATGCTGGCATACAGACACATACTCTCCATTAACACCCCAGTCTTTCTTATCTTCTCTGCAGCCCAAGTATGGAAACCTATAAAAAAGATTGAAAAGCATACACATTGCTTCTCTGTTTCTTTATCAGACTCACATTTTCCAGTCCTAAATTGGGCTATTTTATTGTTGCCAGTTTCTTTTGTCTGATTAGAATAGTAGAACTTATCCCCTTTATATCAGTACATATAAGAGGTAAGTAAATTTCTTGAAAGTCATGTCCCATTGTAAACAGAATAGTGTAACATTATTCATTTTCTATTTTAACTTTTTCTGTAGTTTCTAACAGCATTGTCCAGCAGAACAAGTATGAAAATTGTGCATTATTCCCTTTTGCACTGAAGAAATGCTGAAGAAGAATCAGAGAAACACAGAATGGTCTGGGTTGGAAGGGACTTTTAAAAATTATCTAGTCAACCCCCCCCGCCCCGCCATGGGCAGGGATGCTTTCCACTAAGCCAGGTCACTCAAAGCCCCATCCAGCCTGGCCTTGAATACTTTCAGGGATGGGGCGTCCACAACTTCTCTGCGCAAACTGTTGCAGTGCCTCGCCACCCACAGAGTGAAAAATTTCTTCCTGATATCTCATCTAAATCTCCCCTCTTTCAGTTTAAACCTGTTCCCCCTCATCCTATCGCTACAGGCCCAGTAAAAAGCCTCTCTCCAACTTTCTTATATGCCCCCACTAAGTGCTGAAAAACACTAAGAAAACATTTAAGAATTTAGGAAATAAATTAAGAAACAATTAATAATTTAAGACAAAAACGTAAAACGTTAAGAAAAACATTCAAACAGAATAGAAAGAGGGCTATCCACGTTGCATGGTGGGAATGTGTTAGTATAAACATGGTCACTTGGAGAACAGTACCTTAAATAATCTTACTTTCTTCATTCAAAAACCTGAAGTTGGTACTATATAAACAGTTCTTTAATGCAAGTGAATATTTTAAATTACTAGTGGTCAGAAAGCACAATCTTTAGGGACTTGGTTACTTTAAGTAACTGTAATTATATTCTGGGTTTCAGAGGCTATGAAGCATTTAGTGTTATTTCAGTATCAATTTATGTAAGCTGTATGTATTAATTTTCAATACATTTAGGAAACTACTAGTACTCTACATTAGAGTGTAAGATGTAACCTCACAGAAAAATAAAAAACCCAAACTTTTTTGAAAAAATAAATACTTGAGCCAATGCAGCATACAGCATAAATGAGAGACAGATAAATGTACTGTTAAGATGAATACTTACAGGAATTATTTTTTTATTGCTTCTGGGATGTACAATTACATAAACTTACAAGCAAACATTTGGATAAGACCAAGGCAATCTAAACTAGCAGGCTTATTAACAGAAAAGGTTTACAGTTTTTCAGAGAGCCATTATCAAAGACAGGAATTTCAAACCAATCACACATAAAAAGTGTGAGATTTTACCTGACAAATGAAGCTGTAAGAGTTGTTATCACTTTGTATTATAAATAATGGCATTTATGCTTGGACATTTTCCATGAGTTATTACAGAGTAGCACCTCAACTACCTATTCAAACAGTTCTTTCTGTGAAACAGAGGCATGAGAAATCCTACTTTGAAGTTGAATTTGGACTTTAACTTGGGAGTTCTAAAATTGGGATCTGAGTACCTTGATTTGTCAAGATCCTTATGGGATTTTTAATAGTCAGAAAAATCATCAGTAAAACTGTGGTTCCAGTAAGGCTAACAGCAAGACTGTGATTTAAGAATTTCGTCCCTAAACCTCAAAAGTAGATTATTGTTTACCTTGATAATAAGATATCGTATTTGCTTTAATAAAGAAACAAAGTAGTTTGAATTCCCTGCTTTCATGACACCTCTTTTGCCCGTGATGATGTTTTCTTAAAGCGTGGATAAATCCAACCTATCAATGAAAGTGTTCAGGAGTGGAAGATACAGATCTTCATTGCCTCTTTGCATGGGTTTGCATCCACATCTACATGCTGTACAACCGAACTGTCAGGCTGTATCCTGCCCGTTCTCACCCAACAGTTATACCTAACCAGCATCATTTACACAATTTGTCTTAGAAGAGATCTGATGTGGTGCATACATGACAACTGTAGCAGCCTTTGCTTGGATTGCTAGTGTGGATACCACATTGGTATTATGGTAGCATCTTCAAAGCGTCTTTATCAAATTCAAGGACTGACCAATAATTTTCCATCATTTTTGACACTGTCAAACACCAACAAATAGATTCTATGTCTTTTGCCTACAAAAAAAATAGTGACAGATCTAGTTGTCAATCCAATGTGAAAAGATGAGTAGTGTCAGAGCTTCATCTTATTACCACACAAAAAAAGATGTTTTGCTTTCATCTAGATCAAGCTGGTGATACAGCAGGACATATCAGCACATTTGATAAGTGTTCTTCATCCTAAAGTCCTGCACCTCAAATTTCACTGCAAAACGGTTGTGCTTTATTATGTTCCTTATCTAGCTTGATATTAGTTTTCTAAACTTCTTTCAGGCCTGCATAAGCCTTGGCAACAACTCTGGGGGTGAATTTAAATTCATAGTTTTAGTTTGGGTGTGAATCTACTGAAGATTATCTCCACATCGTTCCCACTTACACTGCTTAACTCTCAAAGCACATGAAAACCAGTCTTTTCCAGTGAAACTCCTAACATGTTCTAACCACTAATGGGTATTCAGTCTATGGGAAATATGACTCATGACAGCAAGAGCATGCTTCATATTTTAGCACTTCCACCCCAAAACTTTCAACTTTATGGAGGAGATCAAAAGAGTTAATCACACTTCATTAACAAGAAAATGCATCCTAAAAGGAGCCTTTCTCATAAGCAGTTCGATATCTATGATGATATAAAATAAGAAAGTCAGCCCAGTAGGCTGAGCAGAAATCAACAAGAAAGGCAGCCACATACCCAGATGCTACTGCTGCTGCAGAAAAGCAGATTTTTTTAGTTCACCATCTGGAGCCTACTGCTGCCAAGCACATCTTGTGAGTAGTCAACGGTCCTGAATCCATCGCTGAGGCACATTACCTAAGATGGCAAAGGATTACACAAAACCAATTCTCTAGTACCAGCAAGAAAGACTAAATGAAATTATCACGTGTCAACCCAATCTGGAGAAGTCGGTTTGAAAAGAAATTTCCACATACAAAAGTGCAGCCTATATTTTAAAGCTTGGGCTAAACTTTTCAAAAATGCAATAATAATACTTGCGAGAACAATGGAATATTTTTTTAGTGTTGTTTTGTATGTTTTTGCTTTCTGCTTTTGTTTTCTTTTCAAGCATGGCCTATTTACATTATGGATACACAGCTTTGGTACGTGATCACATACCAGATGCCAATGTTTTAGACTATAACGGGGTGCAAATAAAACAACAGAGGCAAATTACACCATAGTGCCTATATTCCGTTCTCTTTCACTGTTTCGTTTCTAGTTTACATGCACACTAATCTGTATGAATTGAGTCAATCATCAAAAGCAATTAAAATATAATTCATGCAATCATCAGACTATTCCATTAGTCGTAATTCTACTAAACTCAAGATCATATTCATAAAAATCTAGATTTCTTAAACATGATCATTATGAAAATAATTTAGATGCAGAGAGGACTGTAAAAGCCTAATTTTTAAGCCTTAAAACATTATCTGATGAGAGACACATGCAAACAATAGGATTCTGTTTCAATCTTATTTTATTTTTCTTAAACTGAATACTTTTTTACTTGCTGAGACAGGAACACGAGTTGTGACTTAAACCAGGGTTATACGACTAGAAGAGATATCCCTACTCATAAAGCCCAGTCCCTTGGTTTTCACTGGACAGCAACATTATTCACTCAGTAAGGTCTCTGATTTTATCATCCGTTCAATGCCAGGCACTGGCTTTATCGAAGAACAGCCAGAAAAGTGTAGCATCATGAATATTCACACACATGCTGTGGGAATATTGACAGAAAGGCAATGTGGAAAATCACATCTACACTAGAGTGCAGTTAGCAAGTAAGTAAATAAATAAATAAAGTGGTTTTGGCAGCAGAAAAAAATGCTATTATTTTTGTAAATTGTAAATGACTACATCCTTGTCATAAGGGGCAGTGAATGTTTACTCCTTCCAAGGGCAGACAGACTTTGACTTAGACAGCAATGATTACTAGTTTCTATTAAGAATCAGGATTACTTCTGCAGTGTAATCTTAGACTTCAATGCATGGCTTATGGGATGGAATGGGCACAACCTATCTGTACATCGCAGTCGGTCCAGGTTCTGTGGGTTCTGGACACTTCTTGGTTGCCTCACCATGCAACCAAGTCTGACATTATCAGTGGGTGAATGCCAAGACTCCACTCACCCTCTTCTCATATTCCTGTTTTATCACATGAAAGAAACAGATAATCTTGTGAGTCTTCAGCCTCAGATTCCTGTATTACCTCATGATGTAAGGCGATTTGTGGTTAAGCCTAGCCAAACAATGGAGACTTTCAAACACTGCAGGTCTGTGCATCGGTGTGATACAGCTAATGCATTTAAATAGTTATTTTCTGTAGTGGATTTCGATGTATGCATGCAGTTAAATACGTTCCTCAAAAAAATGTAGCAGTCCAGAATAAAGTACCACAAAAACATGTAGCAGACTAGAATACACTCCGAAACAGTGATGTAAATTAACTACATCTCTACCACCAAAAGTTATTTGGATTTCAAATTGCTTTTTATTGTCCAGACTATGGAACCTTACATCACAACACCAACTACCCCCAGAATAGCAATGTCCTCTTTAAATTTTCATTTTCAGTGATGATTTGTTCTTAAGTACAAGTTCTGAAAATTAAGGTGGTGGAGGTGGTCGGGAAATGTGCCACTAATAGGACCAAAATGCATTTCCTGAGTTTTATATATACTAAGCCTGTATTTGACTTACATGATCACACCTACTTTTGATGGCTTGTATAGCAAAGACCACATCCAGGAATTTATGCAATATTTTTATATGGCACGTCGCAATGTACTGTGCACCAGAGCATAGCAAAAGGAGCTTATACATGGCAGCTGCTTGCTAGGTTTCCAAGTTTCCTCTCCTTTTGATACTGTAAGTAGTCTTTTATTTCTACATATATAATTTTGAGTTTCCACTGTACTTAAATATATAATCTGGGCTGTATCCATTTCACAAGTAAATTCAAAAGTATTTATTTTCACTGAAGAAAATAAGGTGCCAAAAAGTCTGTATTCTAGCTTTAATTTAATACGTTAGTATTACTACTATTTAGTCACTTCAAATATTTTTTTCTGTTATTTTATGTAACTCTGGAATAACTTGTGGAGGATAATTTCCAGAATCATAATTCATGATTCTGGCTACCAATATTTTTTTGCCATTCTAAAAACAATGGGTTTTTTTCATTTATAAGAAATTCATGACATTTCCTTCATTCTGATATTTGAATGTGGTTTCTGACATTTCTTGAAGCGTTCAGATCTGTCCTTCAGCTAAAGGTCTGCAGATTTTTCCCCCCTCTTTTCTGATATATGTATGTGATCTAAAATAACTGACAGGGTTTATCCTTTAAATAGGTCCTAGTTATGGTCCTTCACTTAACTTTCTGTGTATATTCTCTCCGTGAATCATTAATGGTATAGCATAGTAGGTTGTAGAATATTTTTAAGAAAATATTTGGTTTTAGCATAGTTAATGTTATCCAGCAAAGAAGTATAAGTCTCTGCAATTTAAAGGAAAAAAAAAACAGTGAAAAAAACCTTCTGTCTAAAAAAACCCCATATAACTGTATGTTTCACTTTATATGCTTGAAAAAGAAGGCAGCGGGGGATAGGTTTGAAAAGTTTTCAAAAATTCCTAAAGATCAAAGAAATTCATCAGCTATACCTCAAGGAAAAAGAACATCAACCTTTATTTCTTGCATTGTGAGTCTGAGCAAAGCTTTTTATTTCAGGTTAAGATTAGTATTTTTTTTTCTGAATTCAATTGTGGATATTTATCATCACTCCACAAATAATTCAGAATGTTATTGATGCTTTGCTATATCATGAGAGGAGGAGGAGGGGTCAGCACCATCAGCAGTGAGCCTATAGTGTGCTTTAACTGAGAATAACTTGGTGAGATACTGTTACTGGTGTAACCTACTAGAGAATTAACATATTATGCAAAACTTCCCATAGTGAATTTAGAAAACATAATCAACACTTTTCTAAAGCTTTCTGTACTCCCACAGTAAAAGAAAATGTGTATTTCCATACTTTACTATCATAACATCATTTTCAAAATAGGCTTAGAATATTCACATCCACCTACCTTTTTGTCAAAGATAGCTTTGCACTAGATTAACCTGCAATGATTTGAACATGCTTCTTTATCTCAATAACAATAGAGCTTGGGATTGGCATTGCTTTGTTGCAAATAAAGCTGTGAAGTTAAATCTCATTAAGCTCCTTGATACAGTTTGGCTGTGCTAGGAAGCTGGGATCTTAGTTTTCTTTCTTGTATGACTGTATCAATCACCAGCACCATTCAGGAAAGAAAGAACACTGCATTGTATGAAGGTTATTAGACTAGAACCCGAGCAGGTTTTCTGCCATTTTCCAGACCTCTTAAAATAAGCATCATTATTCATGTCAAAGAATGTAAAAATGAGAGGTTTACTTCACCCAAACAGATTTCTACCTTGCTGTAGAACACTTTGCTATATTACTTCATGAAAAGAATTTCTAATGAATGCTACAGAGCTCATCACAACACATCTGTAAGCTGCAAGTTGGGGAAAAATTGATTTTTTGATAGTTCATTGTTTAGGCCGTTTTCTACTGTCGTGACTTCTAGCAAGTTTTAGAAAGGAAATATAAGAAAGTCCAACTGTATATGTGAATCCATGGTCTGAGGCACTGAATACCAGAATTTGCTGGGACTGTGGGAGCACCCTAAAAGAAGACAGAAAAAAATTTTTAGTCTTCATGGCTTCACAACTATAAGCACATTGATGGTGAGGATTTGGAAGAGCAAAAATTCAGAAAATGAGTCATAGGCTTTACTCTAAGATACTCAAATTATGTCTTGCAGAATATCTACTTTTTTTCCTGATATGTCATTGTTAATTCCCATTTAGGTGATAGCTGAGAAATATTCTTGGTGGAAGGCAGGTTTCAACTCAGTAGTTAAATGGAAATATCTGATCTAACCACAGAGCCAAGATATATTATTTGACACACTCCTGCCTTGCAGACTGAGTTAGCAGCCTGTTTCTAAAAGGGATAGAAGATGTTGCCTACATTCTGTTGCAATGAACTTAGAAATTTTTGGGCAAGCAACGGACATCTAAAACCAAATAGACTGCTCAGTTAATTATAGATTATTTGTTTAAATAGGTCCCTTTCTGAAGGGCCATATATGGCCATAGGAAGGAACACACACTAGATTTGGCTTTCTTCTATTGATAAAATTAAGGAATGGCCTGGTAGGAGTAGGGAGCAGGATCTATGCCATGGTGCATTAACGGTGAGCTCACACTGAAGATTCACATATAGCAAATATCAGTTTTTTGGGACCCCTGGGATAATTATATTAAGCCCAGCAATAGAATATGATCAACTTCCATTTCATTATAGTAACAGAATAGGACTGACCATATCCATTCTTCGTACGCATCCTGTCACGTATAATTGAAAAACAATAGATGGAATTCTGGGATTCTCATATGGAGGAAATTGAGATATGACTGCAGCATAATTCCATCCCTGTGAAACAGCTTTAAGTTTACATCATATGGTACAAATTCACCACCTCACTGCCAGACTCTTTAGGACAAAGAAAAAATAAAAAAAGGTCTTGCAAAGAAAATCACACAGTGGACAAATAACGGTTCAAGACAACAGCTTGGAAGTACAGTGTTCAGATGTCTTATAGGGTGAATATTCATAAATCCAGCTGTTCCTGGAGCTTTCATACCAGGAAGTGTTAAGAACATGGCCATGACGAAACAGCTGTGGGACCAAGAGCGCGTGAGACAACTTCATGTCCACATACGGACTGTGTGATTTGGTAACACATTATGTTTGAGATTTTGTTTCAGCAGGGAGCTGTGTGGCAGCAAATCCTGATGTAAGTTATTTTTGGATACATACTGACATTTGTTACCTTTGATATTGAAATGTTTCAGAGACTGCTTTTATGATAGACTTCTGTAGTCATTTGTATTGAGCTGCCATGTATCTATTAATGAAGTCCTTGATGTTTCACAGAAGGCATCACACTAATAGTTTTTAGCATGTTTTCAAGATACCATGTCCCAACTTAATCATTTCCTTGCTGAAAGGTGATTAGGGAACTTCCCAAATTGGGACTTCCTGACTCAGATAAATTCATCAATGTTTATTGAGTCTTTAAGTTACAGAACTTTTCTCTAATATCAGTAATCCATGAATGGAAACAGTCCAGACTATTTTCTTAAACCTACACTAAATTCTGTCATTAATATCTCAGGTACTAATATAAATTAGGTCCACTTAACTAAATTTCTTTGATTTTATCTTCTTTTAATAAACAGAAGGCTGAAAAGAAGTTAAATTAAGGTCCAACTGGGAAGTACCAATAAAGAAGTACATTGTTACTTAAATAACCCTTGGAATATTTGATTACACTTTTAGTCACACCCTTCTAATTCCCATGGATTTAGTACACAATGACATGCAAAGATCCTATATGACCAAACTGAGCATTATGAGGCAGAAATAATAACATTAACAAGTGCATTATCATAGCAGTTTTACCCTGTACATCCTCAATTCTGACCAGAAGAATCAAGAACCAATTAAGAATTAAATGTAACAGAACGAACTAGGAGTGTTGATGAAAACGCCTCATACGCTGCATGCTTTTTCATACTTCTCTACAGTTTTCTTAAATGACTGTGCAACATGTATGAGTTTTTAGTTTTTAAATATGTTAACACAATCGAAGAAAAGTATTAATGAAATAAAATTATATTAACTTATAATTTGTTATATCCTTTAAAACTGTAGTAAATGCCAAGACTTTACCTTTAAAAATTAAGTATTTTAAAATTATAATAATCTTTCTTTCCTACCCTTCTATCTACATATATTTATTTACGTTCACAACAATTTGCATAATCACAGCAAGTACAGAAACAACTCAAACATATATACTGTAAGTTATCTATTTTTTTATAAGTAACAGAACACACATTTTTCTAACCATTTAATGGAGAAAAAGAAATAAGAAATTGGAAAAGCAAAAACAAATAATTAATTAAAGCAAAAGCAAAACATATAAAATGGTTACAAATAAACATATTTGCTTTAGTCACATGTCTGAATTATTATCTAACTCTTGTGTAAACCAGTGGAATTTCAAAGCTACGGATCATTTCAAAACAATGATTAAGAACTGGCAAGGAACTGTAAAAGTACCAGATATCAGAAAACATACTAACACATGTGTAACATGTACTTACTGCTGCTGAATTAAAATGCCATTCCTTTGAAAACAGTTGGGTTAATCAGAAGAATATCAAATGAATTCATGTTGATATATGTTAGTACTATCAACACCACAAAAATCAGCCTAAGGTATTCTCATCACACACACACATTCATGAAAAATATTCTGGAAAATACTCAATTCTTGGATTGTTAATCTGGATGACAATAACCTACACTAGTACAGCCTAACCACTGTTTTATAATCCTACAATTCCCATTTAACATATTTGTATATTTGATGTCATCTGAGTAACTAACATAAAACTTCTGTTATAGATAAATTAAATGCTAAGGTGGTTTCTAGTGGTGGATCACACTTTCTGTCTTCTGGTCAGGAAGACTAAAAATGACTGCTCAATTGACTTGGCGCTGAAATAGTACTGCAGTTTAACTAATGAGTTTCACTTTTGGGATTAGCGATAGAGAAACTTCTAAGAAGGAGGAAAGGATCTTATTCAGGGCAGGATTTGATACTTGCAGATCCAGCAAGTCTGCAAGGTCCTTCCCCCACCCCGCCCATAGCATTTGCACCAGAATTGTTTGTCAGTGTAGCATTTGCCAAGGTAAAGAAGAGACAGGATGGCTTTTATATATTTCTATAAGAATAAGGAAGAACCAAGCCTGGAAATATAATTAATTTCTAGCCTTCACATTTTCTTTTTCTTTTTTTTGTACTTTTACAGAGTCACGTCTTGTAATAATACTAACTGGAAATGCTACTTCATTTTCCAATTTTAGTTGGAAAAGAAAGCTATGTACTAGAATTTTACTGATACAATTGATTACAACATATTTAGCATTTTCAGATTGCAGTTTTCCATGTTTACTTTTTTGGTACAATTAAGTTTTAGTCTCACTAGTATGTCATTTTATTTCTTTACTTTTTTTGTTCCTGATTGAAACAGTCAATGATATTTTCCACAATTCATTGGCAAAGACTGTGGTCGTTTCTCTTTTCCAGATGGAGCTCTGATCCAAATACAAATATATATGTTTGGTCTGGGTGGCTTTGTACAAATTACTGAATATGAAGTATTTTTCTTTAAAGTCATAAAATAATGAATTCATCCCTCTGAAAACAGGGAAAAAGATTGTTCCATTATAATAACCTTTTATGGCACAAAATATAATAGGAAGATTTATCTTAACATTTTAATAACCTTTAAAATACTTTAAATAATCCTTAATTACAATTCCTGTTAGAAAATATAGCAAGGACTAAAGCAGTATTACCTTCACAGCTTTGAAATGCAGTTGTTATCAGAGAAAAGAGGATATAGGAGTTACTCCAGGGTGGTGAAACCCATGGAAAAAAAATAGGAGTCTGTGGGAATGCAGGAACTATGAGGGCTAGTAGGAATTTTGTGGGGTTATGAGAGAAGTCTCCAAAGATGTCTTTGCTCTCCTGCTCAGCAGTTACACTTTGTTCCCTTTCCTTGTAGTCTGTCTTGCTCCTCTCAGACTGTCTCCCTCAAATATGGAGGGGAAAGAGGTAGGTTACTCATTCCAAGGACAAAGTCCAGGAGAGACAAGAAGAGAGGTAGATTGTCCCTAAGACTAACTGGAAAATCTAGGACAAGCCACTTCTGCTGCCATCAGGTGAAAGAGGTTACAGCAAAGTTAGATCTCCTACTGACAAAAAACCTGACACTCAGGCATCACTTCCACGCCCCAGCAGCAGGAGAGGTGCAGGAAAGAGGTGATTTACTCTTATGACAGAGACGCCATGCTGATTAACAGGAATTTAATTTTTTTTTCTATTTATAAGAAAATCCAGCATAATGATGTTTTTCATAAGGGAAAGATTTACGGTTTGGAGCATCACTGCAGTCTGCTCCAAATCTTCCTGTGAACTTTCTTCCTCTGTCCTAGGGATGAATCCATTCTGCTGTCTCCTCCCTCCCCCCAAACTATTCGAAATTATTCTCCCACCACTTACGTTCTATTTCTGAGATGTTTCTAATGAATACCACAAGACATGCACAAACCTAGACTTGTCTAAAAATAACCTATGGCAGACACAGCTGCACTCACTGGGAACGAGTGTGGAGAAGCAGCGTGGCAGATCTCCCAGCCGTGTAACCCTGCGAGCGTGCACTGCCTCTGGCAACACTCGCAGAGCTTTAGCCATCGCTTCTCCAGAGAATTTACCTCTGTCTTACTACTATCCCATACACCGCGTTGTGTAAAGGTAAAGACTGCTACATAATTAAACCATGAAGGCATACAGCTAACATGACACTTAAATAACACAAAGTTTATGCTATGAGCTTCTGAAATTTAGCCCATGAAATATAAATTGATTTCTCTAGCAGTGTTACTGAATGTGCCACAATCTTACCAGGTCACTGCATCTCTAGCAACATAGCTCTGCATCAATATAAGATTATCCTGAAACAGGGTTATTATCTGCTACACGATTTTTGAAGCATGTTAATATCTCAGCAGATAACGACCAAATTTTAAAATATATTTGTAGCTTGATATAAGACAAGTTTAGTTTATATTATCAAGCTTTTGTGCCACACCAGCAGTTAAGCATAGATGACTTCTAAACCAAGAAACGCTTTTTCTAATTTTGGTCTTGTGATATACCTTATGAAAATACCAGCAATAATCCAACACAGTTAATATTGTATGAAACAAGTCTTTGTCTGAAAACAAAATCATCTGCAAAGAAATAGTTACAGAAACAAGGCACAGACAGTTACTTACACTGTTCGCTGCAGGAGTCTTAGCTAAGGCACTTACAGAGACTAATACTCTAGAGATATAAAGTTATTTTGTGTGCAATTCTTTCTTTTATGATCTAGTGATATCTAATGTCCTGTAACTTTTAGGGCTAATTTTCACATTAAGATATTATCAAAATATTTGACCACAGGCTTAAGTTTCAATTCATAATAAATATGAACAGTCTATCTGCATTTACTGTCCTTGTTTTTTGACCTTTTGCCTGTAAAACAGTTGTTCTCCCAAATGTGTTTTATGTAAGTTTTATGTTCTTTCTGCAGCTAAGTGTACTCAAATTTAAAGAAAATACATATTTTTTTCACATTAGTGGTGGAAATCATTATGACCAGAGTTGAAAATCATTTTCCTTTACTATTAAAATTTAATATATGGCTATTGAAAAAAAAGAAAAAGGCAGATAAGGGTCCAAATTTTTTTTACTAAAATGACCTCTTAATAGATTCCTGCCTCTAACTGTAACCAGTATTGCTGATACATTTAAAGCAAAAAGACAATGACCAGTCATTTATTTGAACTTTTTTGTGAGTGGTTGACTAACCTTTAATTTATCCAAAGTACAACGGTTCCAGAGAAACCCAAAGTGCCCTAAAAAATATTACTGAAATGTTTCCAGAGCTGGAACTTTTTTAGACTGTAGTTGATTCTTCCTGTTTTAGGAGATCAGGAGACTTTGATTTGCCTGAATTTCTTTGTATTTTGAATACAAGATATGAATGCTTTGATTTCCTATATAGTTTCCTAGTATATATGGAATATATCATGTAATATTATCGATCGCTCTGAAGTTTTATTGTACTCATTAGTTAAAAAATAATTGAACCTATATTGGAAAATGTGGCTGTTCATCTGCTATACTTCCATTAATTCATTTCCGTTCAAGCGCAGATATTCAATGGTCCACTCAGTTATTCTCCCAAAATTGAGTTCAAATCTTAATACCAATGGGCTTCCCTGAGGCTACTCTATTAATCTAATAATTACCAGGCTGCACAGGGGCATTAATAATTAACATATTACTTTACTTCTCATTTATTTGTAATCTATTCCTCCAATCCCAGTTCCCATGGAGGGGAAATTTAAATGTAACTCATTAAAACGTCAAAAGCTAACAGTAAACACAATTTATTCCTTTGCAAAGCAAACAGTGCTTTCTCTGTTGAAAGATTTAATCTTAAATTTGTGTTTTAATATTGTAAATATATTATGCTAAACTCATTTGCAGCTGACAATATTTAGTATTCCAGCTAAAGGAAAAAATGTGATTTTTGGCAAATCACAACAGATTAAGGCAACTGTTTCTATAATCAAATGAGTGGTTCTGCATATAGAAGGGAGAGCAGATAATGTCATTTATCTTGATCTTAGCAAAGCTTTTGGATAGAGTTTCCCACTGTATCCTGGTAGCCAGACAAAGGACATGTGGTCTGGATGAGTGAACTGTAAAATTGGTGGAAAATTGGCCAAACCATCAGTAGAAAACTGAAGAAGAGGTACAGAGCAACACTGACAAGCAACGTCATATGACCACGTAGCACATCACTTTGCTCAGCATCAAAATCAACCAATCCCAAACTTTTTGTCTAGTAGCCATTACACTGAAAAATTAACATGCTGCTATTATTCACATAGATGGAATGATGTCTCAGAATCCAATAATAAATATTGCCCAAACAGACATTTGAAGAGATTCTCTACTTATGCTTTCCTTGGGTCTTGACTGTGCTGAAGTACCTGCAGAGTTGTGCAGGGAGACTATTAATTTGGACAGTATAGTCAAGCCTTCTACTTTATTAGTTTAAATATATGTAAATAAGTATAAGAGTATATAAGCAGTCACATATACAAAGAGATTTGTAAGTTGTCATGTGCTTGTTATTACGTGCAATTTATGACCTGTAGATAATTTTTAATATACTTAGTGGAGATTTAATCCTTCTGAAAGGAAAATACAAATGAAAATTGTCATTGGCAAACAAGATCTTTTTCAAACCTACAGCAAAATAAAAATAATAGTTAGATTTTAGTGGGATAAAGATTTTACATCCTGCTAATTTTTGATTAATATTCTTGAGTGCTTTGTGAAGGTTCAGAAAAATTCATCAATAGATCCTCAAGGATGTTGATAAAGGAAGTCCGCAAAGAGCTCAGACAGAGGTTAATGCACTTGAAAAATTGCAATGGCCTGTAAATTACAGCAAACGTTTCCTGCTTTTTAACTTTAATCCTTACTTTCATGTTATGGTTTAAATATAAGTGGAGAAAGGGTCAACTAGAGTAAAGAAAAATGAGTAATGCTCAAATACACAGCATATAATCACTGAAAAAATGACATTTACTATTTTTGAATCAGCTGCTGTTTAGGCCCAGCATACGACTCTAACTGCAAATTCTTTGTATTCATATAAGTTATTAAATTTTAGGGATTTTAATAGTAAATTGTCAATGAATCTTGGTACACGCTTCTAGCTGGACATGGGCATAGCCTTTCAAATAGCATTGAAAATATTAGAGATTTCTACATCAAAAGAAGTAAGCAGAACACTGTGAAAGAAAAGACTCTATTACTTCTCTGTAAGACACTCGTTATTTTACCATGCCTTCTATCGCTATTAATGACTGTTTAATTAGGAGTTAATTATCCAACATTATTAGATAATTCTTGCATATATTGCATAAACTGAAAAACTGTTAGAGCAAAACTATTAAAAAAATTAAATTCTCGAATCTTAGAGTATCCTAAGATATATCTTATTTCCTTATATCTAGGTATTCAAAAATTTAAGGATCAAATATTATCATCCTTTCCACTGTTTACTGGAGTAATGTTCCCACTGGACTTAATAAAAGAATTTCAAATAAACATTCAGGTTAAAGTCCCTTCCTTTTGATCTTCCAACTTCACTTACATTTAGAGCTCAGTTATAGTACTGAATTCTAATTTTATAAAACGTAAAAAAATCCATGAAAGACATTGGAGTAAATTACAAATACCATAGAAAGTTTCAGAATACATTCCTTAATTCAGTATAGATTTTTGCAAAGCTTCCAGGAAACACAAAAGCACAGTTCATAAATCTACGTGAAGGTAACATTGCAGCACTCAAAGAAATAGATTCTATTACCACCACGTATAAACAAGTTACTAATCTGTTATTGAAGATAACATTACAAACGTCTGTGGGGAAATATTTGGCATATGGAAATGCAATGTTATATAAAAAAATTAAAGTAAATAGTTTTCAACCCATGCTATAGCTTTGAATTCTATCTCTATCATTTATGACTAACAAAAGGCATGGTCCATTGCTTTGGATAGACTACTATTTCTTATACTACTGAACTTATACAGGCTTTTGAATACAAGCATGTTCTTTTATGCAAAATTACACACCCCACTTCAGAGATTCCACTTCAGGGTAGTGCCAAACTGAAGGAAGGCCTCTGAAGAGAGACCCGTACCCACACCACTCTCTCCTTTTGCAGACTCATAATTCCCTGCTATTCACAGGAAAACAGAACACCCTTATTTTTTTCACAAAGGGTTAATTTCAAGTGAAATTAAGTGAGCATGCCCTGGTGAATAGAAGGACGCAGATGAAACTTCTTCATACTAAATCCCATAAAAAAGAATACTGCTCCTTTTGAAGCAGAATTAGTGTCCCAAAATGGTTTTCAGAGTTGCAAATGAGCGGTTTAATCTCACACAATAGCCTGAAAAAGGAAACTACAGCGTAGTAACATGGTAGCTTTGGAACCTTGCTGCTAGCAGAGAACAACAACCTATTCATTTTTCCCCCAGTGCTTTCTTACCTACCAAATAGCTATGGCACAAGCAGCTAAGAATTCAACACATCAGAAAGTACTCTATTTCATTTTTAAAACCTGTGTGCTAAATTACATGCGTGGTCAGTCCATCCATTAAATTTATTCCTTTTTCTAGCAGCAAAATTCATATATGCTTTTACAGAAATAATATTTGGCAAAACTAAGTTATACACTACCTATTTAACTGCTGAAGCTGATGGCACAATTAGAATGGACTTTGTTTTAGAAATTATCTATCACACGCAAACTACCATACTGTATCCCAGTAATGGTTTGTTATTGATATTTTTCATCATTTGCAATTATCTTCTCATATGGGAGTACCAAATAGATCTAATAATATATTACCATTTTTCAAAATATGTTAGAATTCTTTGCAGTAGGCTTGTCCTATCTGCTTTGCAGTTATGGCAAAATTTGTTTAAATCTCTACTACTTCAGATCTAAAGCAGATAATAAAACCAATATTTTATTAATGTCTTCTCACACCCAGAAGTGAGATAATTGGAGAGGTGAGGCATGTGATTTTCCCTTATTAGCCTACAGTAAAGTTATCACTTCTTTGGCAAGTGTTCCCGAGTTCACAACTGTGCTGACAATAGGTTTCTGTGGCAGATTCTTGTGCAGATTTTATAAAAGAGAACACCATAACACACCATAGAGAAGGCAAGATGTCTAGTAAAATACATGGTGCTAAATTCTGTCCTTCTAGATGTCCTTATTAACTTGCAAATGATACAACTTAACACCACTTACAGGAGATGTGAACTGGCTATTCAGTATTGCCAAAATGAAGATTCTGGGTTTTGTAAGACTGACATAGGGTACGAATAAAAGCTGAGGCTGAGGCCTTTCTGTAAAGCTTCTCTTAAGTTTGCAATAGCTTATTTTACCCCCAACTTTTAAAATGTACATCCTCCCAACAAGAGCATAAATTGCCCACCACACAAGCACTGACTGTAATCGTGAGATCTTTTCACGTAGGTGTGATGGCCACAGACAAACCCTGTCATCCATCTGCAATTCCATGTTTTATATGCATATAAAAAAGAAAAGATTTCATTTTCCTTACAGTTCCTTACAGTTCCTGATTCTGTGTCCCAATGCAAAAAAACAGCAAATATTTACATCAGAACAGCTTGTCTATTGCGTTGAAGGAACAGAAATGTGTAGTGGGAGGGAAAAGAGAATATTTGAAAATGGTATTGCTGCTGAAAATTTCCTGTCCTGGCACTGGGGTACAACGCAGAAGCTACATTATTCCTTGTTTTAAAATCAAGAGAACAACAGAAGTTTACAAGTGTTTAAGAAGATATGACTCCATCCAGCCTTAGGCTGCAGTCCTGAGAGAAAAGTGACCTGATATAATAACCCATGACAGCTGGAAGGGAGTTCTGACACTGCTTCCCCATCCCAACTGCTGGTGCTCCTCAGATGCCATGACAAGCCCGAGGAACTAATTACGCTGGTGAGAGAACATGAGAGAACTGGAGTGGTCATTTCTGCAGGACTGTGTTCATATATCCAAGTGAACATCTGATAAGAAAATAATTTTGATCAAGGCAGTCTCTTCACCTACGTGTCAGTTAAAATACGTTTAATTTTGGACATATGCCTTCCCAGTGAGCAGACAAAGTATTTCAGCCTTGCCTGCAGTCCACTATTGTGAAAGAAAACGTGGGTTGGTTGGTTTTTTAAGATACACTTGGGGAGTGTCTTTTTGTTTAAGTGCATACAGCCATTAGCAGGTCATGAACTGAGAACCATTTTCACTACCAGAATAGACTACATATAGATAATTCACAAAGCAGCAACTAAAAATTGTAAGCAATTCTACATGCAGCATATCTCGTTAAAAAAAAAAAAAA